>BLAZ01000370.1:868388-870888 GCA_014633955.1 Acropora tenuis | reverse complement strand
GATTTAGTAACTTTTCACCAAGTAAAAAGAAGAAAAGAGTACAAACAAAGTTATGGTTATCTTACTAGCTTGAAAACTAATGTGTATTTCTGTATTGAAATATCAATCCAGATTCTGCATTAAAAAAGTATTTTGCCTTTTTTAAATGACTTTGCTGAGTAATCCCTGGTGACTTCAATTATAAGTAAGAAGAGCAGGAATGATGTTCTGAACCATTTTAACCTCTTCTTACAGCCACAACAAGGAAATACCTGTTCCAGGCCACTATTCAAGGAGAAAAGTAAAGACCAAGATTTCAGGTTAAAAATAGTCCCTTATTATTCAAATGAAATGTACTTTTTACTTTGTACCCTAACAAAACTCTGAAGAAGACATGTTGAGCTTTGTTAGGATTAAAAGTAGATTAATCAGGGGTTAACCTGTAGAGGTACCCAAAGAACCTTAGCTCCTGGGAAAGGCATAGACATTAGATTCACTAGAATTAAAACATATTAAATGATGAATTCGCAAGGCAACATTAGGAAAAGCTTACAATGACCAGGGACATTTCTGTTGGGGGGTGAGGTGGGGGAGAACCACAATTATGTTACGGTATACTTTTCTTTTTATTTTTTTATTCCAGATGTTTTCCTTACGAGTAATTGTTTCAATTTGTTCTCAGTAAAGATATTTTCATTTTTACTCCTAAATGGTTTTTAGGCCCCTGCCAGTGGGGGTCAGTGCTCCATTTGGAGTATGTTTACGGTAATGCTGTTGTACAGTGATTGAAATTGGTTGAATAGTTATTTAAGATTGAAAGACATTTTTTTTTGGAAGAAACCTCTAGTGCTAAACGTTTATTGTATTTAATTGTATTTCATTAGTTCTGTCAGCGACGAAGATGTTACTCAGCTCTACAAAGATAACAAGCATTGCCCAACATTCAAGTCCACTGCGCCCTGATTTACGAATAAAGAGGCCTTTAGGTTAATATTGGATCCTAGAGGATGCAAAACCACCTCAACCTTCTTGTTGGATACATCTTACTTCCAGAGCACCCTTGACATTCGAGCAGATAACAATGGCAAATGGCGTCACAATGGAAGAAAATCAGAGTTTATTGGCGTTGATGATGATGGACACGTTAACAACCTTGAGGAGAAACCAGGAACTCTTACATCGGGCGTGTACAGGCTTTATAGATCCTACTGGGCACATTCCAGTAATTCTGAATTCAAAAGAAGAATGACTGAATTAGAAGATCACAGAGTGCAAAGCTTCCAGTGGTACTATTGCAGTACGTATACAATGGAGACCCAGAAGATATTAAAGTGGAGCCCTACAAAAATGCAAAAAAGTCTGCCACACCTTTCTATGGAACAGCAAAGAGCACATGAGAAAAAATGGCAGAGAGGGCGAAGACAGCTCTGGGACCGTCATCGATTTATGATGGAGGTGGGCTTATCGACAAATCTGCCTCATGTACCGTTGTAAGAGGTATTTCGCAAGTCAAATATGAAAGACGAAAGCGTCAAAAGCAGCACAGCAAAGATGCACTGGCAGAGCTGATAGAGAAATGCAAGTTGGCCCTGGTGTCAGAGCTGTTCTTGCAACTGAATCTCAGCTCCAAGATTAAGAAAAGTTCTGTTGTAACTCAGAAGAGTTCTCAGTGTTCAGTGGACATTGGAGACTTTTTCGTGACAACCACTACGTACAAACATTTAATGGTTGTAGACAAGGAGACGGGATCCAGTCCTACATTCCTCGGACCGCTCATGATTCACACCAATGAAAGAGCTGACGACTTTCACTATTTTGCAAGTACACTCAAGGAGTAAAGGCACGAAGTTGACAACATCCTGTTTATTGGCTCTGACAGGCAGAAAGCTATAGAAAATGGTCTTTCAGCACAACTTCCTATTGCTCATTTTCTATAGTGTACTAAACACGTGCATGACAACATAACGTGAAAGATGGCTGTCATTAATGTCACTGGTGAAGCAAAGTTGCAGATACTAGCAGACATCTTCGGTGACAGACGCTCCAAAGAAAAAGGGCTCATTGATTGTGAACCAAGTGATGAATTTGCTGCAAAGCTTCTCTTTTTAAGGGGCAATGGGATGAAGTGGAAAAGAGTCTTCACATTGTGTACAGCCTTTGTTTTATAGCTATTTCTTGCAGCATATTGCCTCAGATATGAAGGCTAAGATGTTGCTACATGTAAGGAGGTCAGCAGGGCTAGGCGACAACCTGTTCTACAATAATGGTCCCGAGAGCATCAACAGCAGATGAAGAAAGAGACTGCCAAACAAAAACAGCAGTCAAGTCCAGGGAAGCCATCTAAGTGTTCATATGGTGAGTTTGTTGATATTGCGGAAAAATTTGCTGGAAAATACCGGAGAAATGTCCACAGGGCCGTGAAAGGTGATGGTCCATATCAGCTAGCCCCCAAGTTCAATCATCTTGAAGTTACTGAGGAAGTATGGAGAGGTCTTTCTGCAAAAGAAAGGGTGGCAAGGAT
>BLAZ01000370.1:831738-834238 GCA_014633955.1 Acropora tenuis | reverse complement strand
AAAAGGACAGTCATATCATGCCTATAAAGTAATTGGACAGCATGGGGCACCATGTGCATGCAATTGAAACAGTTTTTATCGTTACTTCAAGTAAACAATTCAAAATATCCGGTATTTTAATTTCAAAGCTAACATATCACTATTTTGATCACAGTTACAACGAATTTGTAACAGAACTTTGTGTTGTCCAATTATGTACGTAACATGGTTGTCTGTTTTTAAGTAGGCACTCACACTTTTACAGAGCGCGTTGAACTCCACACTCTTCTTGAACCATCGTTAATAACTATTGTATCTCCAAGTTAGTACACAATGTGATTCATCCCATGATTGGCCAATTTTGTAGGCTTTCTTCTACTGCATGTTCTAATAAAGTAATACTATACAAAGGAAAACATTGCAACATAAAAATACATTCTATCACATGACCAGAAGGCAGAGATCCCATGAAATAGCACGGCACTTGTGCAAGTCATTGCAGGTTTGCGCTAAATGCATACAAATTCTTGGAGCTTGGTTTTTCTATGCTAAGAAATCTTTTTGACAAGAATTGCTGGAGAGGTTAACGTAGTTAGCTTTAGTCGGAGACCAGCTTCGGCCCTAACATAGTTGGGTGTCAATAATTCAGTGATGTCTGATTGCAAAGACCACACAACTGATGAGTACGCCCCTGAAACGTCAACGGACGGTGGCGACCAGAATATGCCTTCAGCAAACGCTTTCGCGGATATGTTCAAAGCTGCCATGGCTCCAGTTCTGAGCCAGCTGACTAACCTGAACGAGAATGTGAGCTCAACGCTCCTGAACGGGCCCGACGACTTCGATGAGGACAGTGAAACCGTCTCTAATGACTGGCCCACCAAATCTGCCAACATGGATACGAGTTTATCCGCGCTCCTCGCCTCTGCTGGCAAAGATGCCAATAATGAGGCTATGCCGGGCGAAGACCTCTTGAAGGAACTCGCGCAGGCCTTAACAGTAAGCGAGAAGAGTTCTCCGCCCCTTCACGAAGGTCTGGCGGCTATTTTTAATAATCTTTTGTCAGAAAAGATAAAGGACGAGAAGCTCAAGGCCAAACTGGACAAATATCCTCGTCCAGAAGATGTCAAAGGTTTGCGAACCCCGAAAGTGAACCCCTCGATCTGGAGCCAGCTTCCAACTACCATAAAAGCTCAAGATGTCAGATCACGGAAGGGACAAAACACTTGGCGCCATTACAGCCATGGCAAAAGCCGCCGACTTGGCGCTGGGAAGATACAGCCAAGACAAAGAACTGATCACCTTGTTGACAGATGCTGTTGCAATGGCACTTCAATCCAACCACGAGGTGAATCACTGCTGACTCCTGGCCATGAAGAAAGAGATGCATAAAGACTATGCAGCATTATGCAACCTGTCCACCGTTTGGAGATTTGTCAAAGCTTGCGAAGGATATCACAGAGGCCAATAAGTTGACGAAAAAGGTTCGCCCCCAACATTCCGGGAATTCCCGTGGAGATAAGTATGCTGGACGCCCAACATATGGCTCGAGCCAGTGAAAATTCCAGCCTTATCCTAGAGGAAAATCCTCTGATTTTTTAGGGAAAACTCGCTTCTCAAAGCCGCCGAGAAAGAAAAAGGACGGCGAAACCAGCCAGCGCCAATGAAGGTGTCTGAGGTATGTAATGGAAACATGACATCTTTGTCTATTGACTTTGCACATAGCTTGCTAAAATCACAAACTATTTTCCAAGCCGGAGAGCTCAAACATATTTTGCCGCAGTGGGAAGCGATAACGACTCACCCTACTATCCTTCAGATTGTTACTGGAGTTAAACTTGAATTTAAAAACGGTGTTGCCCCCATGCAACATTATGGCAGACCTAGTGTCTTGAACAGTCATCAACATTCAATTGTCAACGTTGAAATTGCTAAACTTCTCGCTAAAGGGTCATTATGCCGGCAGCGCAGAAAACAGGAATTTATTTCCACAATATTTTTACGACCTAAAAAAGATGGCACGCACCGCACCATTCAAAATCTTCAAGTGTGTAACGAATTTATAGCTTACCATCATTTTAAAATGGATACTCTAGAGGCTGCTGTGAACATGATGAGACCAGGTTGCTTCATGGCTTCGGTGGACTTGAAGGACGCGTATTATACCATTCCTATCCACCCATCTCACCAGAAATACTTAAAGTTCTGTTTTGACAGTGTTTTCTACAAATATACCTGTTTGCCTAATGGCCTAGCTAGTGCCCCGTGCATATTTACTAAACTATTGAAACCGGTGTATGCCACCCTCCGGAGCATGGGACATCTTAATTCAGGGTATATTGACGATTCTTATCTACAAGGCGACACCTCCGTGGAATGTCAGAAATGTCATCGACACCATCATGCTGTTAACCAAATTAGGGTTTCGTATCAATCCAGAGAAATCTGTTTTCATACCCTCTCAGAAATTAACTTTCTTAGGGTTTGTACTGGATTCTATTGCTATGATAGTTACGCCTAC
>BLAZ01000370.1:662115-664615 GCA_014633955.1 Acropora tenuis | reverse complement strand
GGTGGTATTACAGCATTTGGTGCTGGCAAACAATGCATTGATATGAATTTGTGTGCTTTGACTTATAATTAATTTATCGAATGAATAAAATGATTTAATGACCTGGTACAAATTATGGAATTGGTGAGCAATAATTATTGTACATTCTACTGTATGCTGTTACAATGTACAGGTTAGGTGTATTTTATGCAAACAAAATTCCCATCTATGATTGCTATATCTGAGAAAAATTACCAGCTTAATAATTTTTTATGGTAAAAGCTACACAGGTAATCTTCATAATAATTGAGGGATATCAGTATGTCTATAGACAGGGGTTTTGAATCACTCTCAAAATTACTTTTCATTTATTCTGACAATGGGATGTATTGGTTATAGTATCTATCATACTGATCATGGGATTTATAAGATATTTGATTCTCATGCAAGAGATGAGCATGGTAGAAGCCATCCCCTAGGTATGTGTACTACCATCCATTCAGAACGTATAACATTATTTCCAGGCTATACAGTACACTCATTCACTCAATAAATTATTTTGAAATCAGAGGAGTGTAGGTTAGCACATACAGTAGGAAGTAACTGCAGCGAACACAACTTCCCGTGTAAACAATGCTGTGCTGTAGTCCACCATGTCAATTATTAACTACCAAAGGTGACAGTGAATCCTCAGTACCCTCCTTCTCTCCAAAATGCATTAGTGACATCATAACTTACACAAGCAAATCAAACGTTTTATCTTCAGTATGATTATCATAGCTTTGACATTCATCGATAAGTCTGTTCAAATAAGCAATGTTTCATGATGAAATACATGTTTTTTCCAGTGCAATTACAGTTTTCATGATCTTTCTTTCTTTCTTTGAGACATGCAAATCTTTCCATCTATTGCACATCATGTTTTTACAACCACTACTCAGCAAACACAATCAACACCCCAAACAGTGCATGTGCAGCCACAGCCCAACTTACAACCTTAGATCATCCTGTTCCTCTTTTATTTGGGAAGAAAAGAAAAACAGAATCCAACAGACTATTTCAAGCACAGAAATCAACTCTGATTTTCTGTTCAAACCATGATCAAGTCTGGAACAAATTTACTGTGAACTTAAACAGTAATATTGCCTGCTAAACTGTTATATCCTTAATAGACAATAATTATGAATAAGAGATGATCTGCAGCATTTAATGCCATTATTTCTTTGTTTTGGCTAACAACCCTTTTTCATAACCCACTGAGATGTGTAACCATGCCAGCACCTAAAGTGACTATGCAAGTGGTATTCAATGCCATACATTTCAAAGACATCCCCTGCATTAAAAAGTACATATAGTTCGAAACCAGTGAAGGAGGCTCAAAACCTGGACAAAGAAAGGGAAACTCAGATTGTCGCATCATATTATCTATTTGATAACGAACCTGTGCACAGTAATTCTCGAAAAGGGCTGAGGCATGTCACGTGTCAAGCAACTCAGCACAGATCCCACTCGTTCAAATCTCACGTAACATTGACTCAGTCACTATCTTGTTTCTGAAGTATGCTCTACATATCACTTGTACATTTTTCTTCAGGTTTTTGTATATCTAGATACGTAGTGCTTCCTACGTACTGTAGCTTGTATATCAATTATTGGCTATAGTTTATGCAGCTAAAAATTTCAAGAAGCTCACATTGTCGTATCATTATCTTCCTGATAATGAACTTGTGCACAGTAATTTTGGAAAAGAGCTGAAGCATAATTATTATGTGTCAAGCAACTCAGCAGAGATCCCAGTCGTTAAAAAGTCACATAACATTGACACAGTCACTATCTTGCTCATGAAGTATGCTCTACCTATCACTTGAACATTTTTCTTCAGGTTTTTGTACATCTAGAAACTTAGTGCTTCCTACGTACTGTAGCTTGCATATTACTAGCTATAGTTTATGCACTTCAATTTCAAAACTTTTTCTTTTGGTGGAATGACTGAACATTGACTCAATTTATAAGCATTAATCACTGGATAAAGTAGTCCAGCTTTTCAGAAGCTGAGGTCTGATAGCCTTCTTGTTCATATTCTTTCTGATTACTGTATTTAAAGATCCTGAATGTTTCAAAACTTTCAGGATCAATAAAGTTAACATTATTGTTTGCAATGAAAGAGTTTTAAATGCCATTTCAGTAACAACAAAAAAATTAATTCCATCCTAACATGTCAAATTCCTATTGTTTAACCAGAAATGAAAAGTCCATTTATGTTAATAAATCAAAAATGTTTCTCAGGCCTCAAAATTAACGAAAAACTCCAGTCACAATTTTGCGACAGGATACCAAAATTAAGTTGCAATTTATCAACTTTTAGTCGAAGAATCTTTGTGCTGAATTTTCATGTCAGCGGTTTAGCAAAATTAAATGTGAGCCCACAATACTTGCGTGTAAAGAAACCGCTGAATATGGCGAATGATCGAAAGAATGCAACCGTTCCTGTATTTAACGCCATGTTTGAAAGAAGTAACAT
>BLAZ01000370.1:649615-652115 GCA_014633955.1 Acropora tenuis | reverse complement strand
CACAGTCCAGACCTGGTGCATCGCACAACACTTCGTTAATGAACCGAGGAGTAATGTCCGGACCTAAGTCAGTCATGGCGGGGCAAACTTCACAGAGCCTCTGAAGTCCTCCTATGGTAGTTGAACATGTTCCAGACCGTTTTGTATCAGGGTAAGACTGGGAATCGCGTTTGTTGCGTGTGGAATTCTGTTCCTGTGTATCGTTTGGCGCTTGTATTCCTAGGATAACATATTTATCGGGTATCGTCGTACTATTCTCGGTTTTGATTCGCTTCATTCGAGTGTGCACAGAGACCAAATTAGGAAAATGTTCCGCCTCCTCACGAGTGAAGGCCATATAAATAGAGTTGAAATAGCCCAATGGTCCAGGTTTCCCAGGTCCATGTTCCTTGAGAAAATTTTCGAAAGATTTAGCGTCGTGTGGAATTGTCATCTCTCCAAATGTGATCCATAAAAGCGACGCTGCCGCAGTAATCGTGAATAGTAATATACCGTGGGGAGTTACCTTTGAAACAAAAGAAAAATCATGGGTCGGTAACAAGAAATCTCCTAGTTGTATCAGACTCTACAGCCTGGTTTTCACTAGCGACGCAAGCACAAGCGCAAGGATAAGCGCAAGCACAAGAGCGCGTATTTCACTGTGAAAAGGGGCTCGACGCAAGCGCAAGCACAAGCGCAAGCATAAGTGCAAGGATCAAAATTTTTCCTTTTCCTTGTGCTTGCGCTTATGCTTGCGTTCGCTGCTTGTGCTTGCGTTATGTTGGTTTTCACTTGACGCTAATGTCTTATGCTTGCGCTTATGCTTGCGCTTGTGCTTGCGTCGCTAGTGAAAACCAGGCTTACGCAAGCCTTATTCTGTTTGTCAACAAAGGCACAACATTGATTGTTCATTAAGTGGAAATGGCATATTAAAAGCAAACATGACCTGTGAGGAAATGTTTAGAACATTTCCTCACTGATCATCACACTGCTAATGACATCTAACTCATTCCATCAAAACTCATTCACCGTCTTTACACTAGAGGACGCATTTAGCCGTCTGCAAGTGTATTTTTCATCTCTTGACATTTTGACTGAGACGCTCTCGTTCTTTCTACGACGTGAAATGACCTGTTTTGCAATGCCGTTGTGTGGACGACGTGAGCATATGATGACAAATGTTCAATTTTGTCCTCTTATGTCCCACGCGCTGGTTCCAATTTAATTCCAGGATAGTTAGAACAAATTTTTCAAGCCTAATGACTTTGAATAATTGAAAAATGATTGCAGAAACGCGAAGTTACATTTTAAGATGACGTTCTCGGTTCCGTCGACGTCGTGTTTGCTTAAAGTTCCCTAGTGACGGACACAATACGTCTAGACGAACTGCGTTCTCTTGTGCGTCGTTCAAGTAGCACAACAAAAAATATTTCGTGAATATTTTGTTGAATTTCTTTAAGATTGAAGGCAGAATATTGATCGCTCAGAACTCGGCGCGATGTAGTCTCATGTGAATCAGCACTGATATTATAATTCCAAAGTCCCCACATATATATATTTTTTTTCACCCAGCAAATAAAAGATTAGATTAATTGGTAGTTGACAAACGCGGTTCTTAAGTTCCTGTTTTTTTAAAGACCGGAACGGCCAAGTTAAAGCTGGCGTTTCCGGAAGGTAAAGCTAGCCAGCCTTATTGTTAATTCCACGATCTGGTGCCACTTTTTCCTCACAACATTATTAACGGAGATTCCTACCCAAAAAAGATGCTTAATCATAAAGCGTCATAGCCGTCTTGAATGACAAACTTTGTATTTTATTCAATCTTATCAATCTTCCCAAAATACTCCATTGCAAATTGCATCCCACTTGAATGCCTTTTATGGCGTCTTGTTCAGTTTCAAGTTTGCGTTTATAACTGAAGCACCCGCCTCGTGGCTAGCTAACAACTGAACCTTTAATGAGATAGCTATTGAGGCAATTAAGACTAGAATGTTGTGAATAAGTATAATCTCGGTTTGTAGTAGTTCTGAGCCAACAGAAATCAATCGGTTTCAAATATCAGAGAGACACCGAGCAATTTTAGTACAATGATACACCTTCAACATGTAAATTTTCACCAGGCAGATGAGGTCAGCAAGGCCGTCAATTTAACGTTATTAAGTCTACATACCATTTTGAGTGACGAGCGGGTGATTGATGGTCTTCTTCCCTCTTCAGGCAATCCGTTTTTTTCTAGCTAAGTCGGTGAAACGTCACTCGACCGAGGTACGATTTTAAAATGCCAGTATATTGCTACTCGTATTTAAAGAAATGCCTCGCTATTAATTACATGTCATAAAGGCAATATGGGTTTGACAAATTCGGCAAAAGGACGCAGGCCTAAGTGTACACTTTAACTTTGAGGAGTTACGCACGTCATAGCCTCAAATACCTGGGTAGGACAACAGCACTGGATGTTTGACAGAAAAATTAGCAGGTTGAAATTTTCAAGTTTTAGCAAAATATTAGTATTATCAAGTGA
>BLAZ01000370.1:631481-636481 GCA_014633955.1 Acropora tenuis | reverse complement strand
TAGTTGATTGTCAATCTTTATTCAGATTGACCGAGCAAAAACGTTTGAAATTGAACGCGTACCAAGTGAGGTCTTTGAATGCTTGGTCTAACTTGGACCACACTCATTTTAGGCAGGTAATAAAGTACTATACGACAGCATGACGTCAAAGACTACGTACGAATGAGTCTATTAGTACAATAGAAAAAGAAATTAAAACGAAACAAAAGACGACTAACCCGAGAAATTTAAAGGTTTCAAAAACAGACCCTTGTTGAGATAAACAGCACAATGAAATTTTTCATTCGTATCATTCCAATATTGGCAAATAATTGTATGTGGAAGATTGAAGACACAGGTAAATACGGTTCTCTAATAGAGAAAGTCTGAATATTGCATGTCTTGACGTCATTACTGGAAGATTAATATTTTTTAGTTTGACGATAACCCCATGGACGTATGGGAAAACATAACCGACGGAACTATATTTATTTCCTTTATCCCTATGCAGATTTTTGCTGCAACAATGTTCTGACGAGAATACCCCTTCTCGCATAATTAAGTTACCTATAAAAGAAACTCAACTCAGTCGCAATTCAAAGACAAGCTAGTTGTCGCGAGACGTCCACAAGTGCAATACATAAATCACCACATAGGGATCATGAAGCTACCAGTGAAGGTTAGTCTACACAATCCGAGCAGTTTTGCACTGAGCTTAGCTTAGTGCAATAGTCAGTAGACTCAGCTATGTGCCAATGGCCGGCCGCAAATCTATTATTAAATTTCTTTTATCCAGTGCCTTCCCAGTTTATAAACCGTCTAATCTTAACCGTAACTAACAAAAACATACCAGTAGTTAGACATCCATGCTGTACGTAATAACAATAACTTATTTTGATTAGACCCCATGGAAGTGCACATACTTATGTCGACAGTATTAAAAGCTACATTTTTGCATTTGTACAATGTACAATGCTTTAGATACGTCATCATCTATGTGGATTTGCTAGGGCTAGACTTCTCTGACTACGATGTATCCATAGTTAGAGGTCGGGGTTAGACGATAGGGTTAGGTTTTCAATGATGTTCTCACAGGCAACAGCCGCAGTAGTGCTCTCTTAAATTTCTTTTCATTTCCAGAATGTTCCACCTCGCTATATTTTACTTCTTATTCTAACTCTTATCAATACAAAAGGCGGATTCCTAGTCAGTATCATTCCTAGCTACCTTTGCACACATCTTTTAGCAGCAGGCTCATTAATAACTAGTTGCCATATTCATTGAATAATCTGTTTACTAAAAATAATATTACAAACAACGTTTACATTAAAAGCGTTACCCGCGCACAATGTTTTCTGGCCAATATTTCACTCGACTATAGAATTGGAAACAATGTTTTCGATACTCAACCCACGGAATCAACTGTAACTTGATTTATTCCCTCAAAGGCGTCCAACATGCCTTTTATCCATAAGAAACTATTATTGCCTGCCCCACACGAATGTTTGCCTTTCAAAGACAAATATCAGCTGATGACGCACCTCGTCAATGCAGGACTCTTGTTAATGAAGCGATTACAGGAAATAATGCGAGCAGAAAATACAATATGGTGATTAAATTTTTCAAAATAAATGTCGGCCCAATATTACGTTTACAACTGAATTAAACAAACAGAACAATCGCTTCTGTTCAGTCACCAAAATTAGAAACCTTTAGAACTTGAAACCCGCAACTATATCACCCTTAGCATTCTTTTCCATAAATGTCATGCGACTTATGGAGTACATGCCAGTACTTCGAGAAAAACGTTATTTCCGACAAGATATTACATTGCCACAACCTAATTTAACCCACTGAGTCATTGTGGACCAAAATATTGGACCCTTCGTGGTATATAGTGTTCAGACAGTATCAATGAAGTTTTCTCAGGTCAGCTGACCCTTTCGCAAAAACTTGCCGGGGCTCGGCTACATGAGAATTTTTTCTTTTTTTTCAACAAGTGACTTGATAACCGCTTAACGTTTCTTTCTTTAACAGTTGCTTATGATCATCGCTGTTGCCTTTTTCATTCTGTTGGTGAAAGTTACTCAAGCTCGAATACGTAAGTGCAACAGAGGAAAACCGTTCTTTTGGCGGAGTTATTGCAGATATCGTAATCGCATTAGACCAACCAAGCCCTCAACAACACCGCCAACTCGTCCAGCGACTGAGACCACTGCCATAACCCAAGATAAATGCAAGGCTATTGTGGATAAAATTCCAAGTAAACGTATTAAAGGTCCAATATGTCTTCGTCTGAATGAAAACCAGCTACTGACAAAGCTAAAAAAGGTTGGCAGCTTCAATTCTCGTTACATGGCAATTAACAGCGAAGAGGCACGCAACTTCGTTGATTTGATCGTGGATCAGTCAACCCCGCCGACAAATATTTCCAGTCTTGGCACACAAAATGTATCACAGGGAGACCAACGAGTTTTATGGAATATTACACAAAATTTGCTCAGACAGCAAGACCAGGGAGAGGATGGGATACGCAAACTCTCGTCCAGAGAGGTCACCAGCATGAGGTCGTGTAGGTTCCAGGGCAATTCTGTCGCCGGAGGCCGCGTTCGCCTTTGCACCGAATGTCAAGCATCTAGACAGTTACCAGATGGAGCATTCCCACCATATATCAACGAGGTCATTTGCGGTGGTGACAGGATTTGTCTCAGTAGTATCGGAGACTGTCAACCGCAAAGAATAACATTCACTTTCCTTCGCTCCACTGGAAATTACGCGAAAGATGACGATTTCGATGAAGATTTTGGTGAAGATGTATTTCCTCAGCAAATGGAGACTTACGACCAAGATATAAGGGTTTGTTGTCAGTGTAGAGGATTTCGATCAGTTTTTTGACAAAATTTAAAATAATCACTGACAACAAAATAGTGCTTTGTGCCCTGAATTAATATGAATTAGTATAAGAGGGTCATTAGTTTTACCAGTTCTGACACCCTGAGTACAAAACTTTTATCACACAATTATAGACTAACTAACCGGCTTACCTTAGCCGGGACTTTTAAGGCCAATAAACACCTAATAGAATTAGACAAGAACTGAAATGGAAAAATCCCAAATGCTGGTTGGCAGAAAAGTTCGTTATTATAACCACAGACGATGTAATGCGAACAACACAGGTGAATTTTGTTCTCTACTCAAACTATCAGGGCAAATGGAATTTTCAACCTGGCCCTCACCATCATGTATCAAGACGGCGAACCAGTCTCTCGCAATTTGCTCAGCGGAGAAGATCCTTAAAGAGTTCTTAAATTGAAAACTGAAAATGATGCCCTTGAGGTGTTCCAAGATTTCAAGATAATTAACAAGTATTAATAAACTATAACATTACTCCCAACGACATTAAACACATGAATTGCTACATAATTATCAACATCATCATTTTCGCAGACGATCTTCTTGTAAATAGGAGAAAACATTCCACACTCACAACAAGATCTAATCTCTTGAGTATATTCCTCCCCTCGATATCTATGTTCACAGTCTTTCCCGTTCCTGCGATTAGAAACGAAACGTTCGTCCTCTCATCCAAAAAACGTAAAAAATCATCACATTCTCTCAATTTCTTAGATTGAGGCGCCTCTGAGGTGACGACTCCGACTTTAACAGCACTTGCAAGGAAATGTGTAAGTTTTTTTTTAAAAAGTGGTTACCCTGACTCCGTCGTCACTGTTTGAATTTATTGGGTTTACCCCCTTGCGTAGAACTTTGAGAACGCGTGATCACGTGACACACGCGCGATATTTTCAAATTATTATCTCGTATTATTGTTGACGCGAACATTTTCGTATATATTATACCATGTATTTACCGCTCTTCCCGTTTAATTTATCAGTTCGGATTAAATTTGGAACCATTCGAAGAGGACTTTTCTTAACATGGTGCCGAGACCCGGGATGCGAAAGGTCGCCGTCTAAACAAGCATTTTAGACAATTTTCTTTGAGAAGCGACAACTCCCAGTCTGACTAATTCAGAATTTTTCAAGGGAAGCGATAAGTCGCCGTCTGAAGAGAATTCCGTCTACAAAATGGGCGACGAAGATCTGAAAAAGAAAAAAAAAATTCGAGGAGGACATAAGAGATATGTCACAGGAATGATAGAAAATATTCAATCTCTTCTTGACCATTTTGAGCCCGACGTGGTAAATCAGCTGAGAACACATAGAATTGCTCTCGAAGAAAAACTCAAGATCTTTGGATGTCTAGATTTACGAAATACTCGGTCTACTCAAAGAGGATCAAATTGAAGAAGAAATGGAAGAAACAGAAAATTTCACAGAATCCATTCAAGAAATGATAGTGAAGATAGACGAGGTGCTCCTTGCAGAAGTGGAGAACATTTCAGGTAAGTCCAATTTTAATTCTCATTCAGGCCTGAGGGCCAAAGCAAAACTTTTCAAACTTTCTCTGAAAAAGTTCCATGGTGAAGCCATGCTTTTCTCGCCCTTTTGGGATTCATTCGTAAGTCCTGTGAATGAGAGCCAAACACTGTCAGATGTTAAAAAGTTCAATTATCTTAAAAGCTTAGTGGAAGGTACAGCCGCTGCAGATGCAGCTATTTGTGGTCTTCCTTTCACAGCTGACAATTATGAAGCGGCGCAAAAGCGGTCCTCGCAACCGCAAATTATTACCAACTCACATATGGAAGGTCTCGTTAAGATGGCAGCAGGAACATCTGACAGTAACTTGAGCTTTATGATCAAGCTGAGGCGAAAAACATTTGTCATTAATCAACGACTGTGTACATAGCCTTGGATACGTTTGTCCCTCTGCAAACTACTGTTGGTGAGGTATCAAGTGTAAATCAGTCTCGCACCGGTCTCACTATGCGAATCATCTTGTTTGACAGTGGAAGTCAACGGAGCTGTGACATACCGAAACGGACCAGGAACAAGCCTAGTCTTTCAGCCATGAGAAGCGAGAAGCTTCTTTTCAAGACTTTTTTTTTTTTTTTTTTTTTTTTT
>BLAZ01000370.1:517382-519882 GCA_014633955.1 Acropora tenuis | reverse complement strand
TAGAATGAGTGAGATGTCATTATAATGGTGTGATGATCAGTGAGGAAATGTTCTGATACCGTGCATGGTACGTTTGAATATGTTGGTGGTTTGTCAACCGGTCTGCGGTGTTCGTTGAAGCGATCTTTAAGTAGTTTCAAGTTTTAGTTTCTCCCATATATTGTTTGTGACAGCACAGCGTTTGCACTGAATCATGTAAATAAGGGTTTTTGAGTTGCAGGTAATGTGGTGAGTGATAGGTCTTGTTTCGTCTGTGGAGTGGAATGTGTAAGAAGTAAGTCCGTTGTAGGTGCACGTAGACAAAAATGAGTGCCACATTGAAAAGGGGTGCGTTGTTTCGTTGAGGGTTGCGTAGTTTAGTTTGTGCAAGAAATTACTTGGTGAGGTTGTTGCTGCGTTGCAAGGCAACAGTATGTACAGACTTCAATATGTTGTGGCAACGATGGGATCAGGTGAAAATGCTCTTGTGTTTGCGAATGATGAATGAGATGGGGCGTAGAGCAGGGTTGTATGTTAGTATGAATGTAACGCATTCAGATTTGTCTGTAGTGATGGTGGTAGCACTCTTTGTAAAAGTGCTTCGTTTGGCGGGTGATGTTCTTTGCGCGTGTGATTTCTTGTCGGAGAAATGTCGGTTGTAACCACGTCTCTAAAGCTTCAATGTATGTCACGAGTTCGTTAGTCCTTAAAGTAAATGTGTAGTCTGTTGAACGGATTCGGGACAGTCTGAGAACTAAACTTAAAGGAATGGCACGTTTGGTGTGTTTAGGGTGGCATGAAGAGTGTAATGGATATTAATGCTTGTCAGTCGGTTTTGTGCAAAGGTCAGTGATGATTTTGCCTTTGATGATATAGACGTTAACATCCAAGAAGGGAATGGATGTGAACGAGTAATTGCACGTGAACTTTATAGGGGGGTGGATATACCATTGAGGTCAGTAGTGAAAGCGTCAAGATGCTGTAACGGAGTGTGTCCATGTCATGAAAATGTTATCTGTGTAACGCCACCATATGTGAGGTTTGTGAAGGGAAAGTGTTAATGCATTTGCTTCAAATCTAGCTAAGAAGTTACTGTAGAGAGATGACACGTCTAGTGTTGCAAGAAGAGCGTCGTCAGGTAGGTGTCCCAATTGCTTCAGTTTAGTTGAGAAATGTGTCAGTGGTATCTTTGATGAATGAATTGGTAGTTTGACCAGGGGCTGGAAATGATAGTCAACAAATCGTGAAAGGCGTTCAGTGGGGTGACCATTTGTGGAGACTATTGGACGCCCTGGGTTACTTTGTTTGTCTATTTTGGGTAAACTGAAAGAGCGTCCTGGTCTGGGGCTGGGTTGCGTTAAAAAGCGTTTAGTGTTCTTGTCAATGATATTGTCTGAATGCATGCGTTGAGTGCAGACATTTACCCGTTTTTGTACGTCATCAGTGATATCATTGTCGAGAGGTCTGTAGAAATTAAAGTAGTGTCATTCAGTTGTCGTTAGCATTCGTTTATACACCAGTCTTGGTCCATCATATCTGTGAAAAGCTTTTCTGACTAGCACTATGAACAAAAACGATAATATTGATATTGCAAATAAATTTAAACGATTTGTAAAACATTATCTTACATTTACTTGTAGTGAGAGAACGAATAAAATGTGCTGAATTTGAAAGCCAATTGGAAACTATTCGGTGGCTATTATATCATCGACTCCTTGCTTTTTACATTATACTTCTAAGAACCTTTCTTACTTATCACTTTTCTTATTTTCTGCCTGAAAGCTCTATTTTTTGGCATGTTATATTTTTCACACGCCACTAACAACTAACCCTGCACTTAACAGCGTATGCCTCGTAACGAATGGCGATGAGAAATTAGAGAATTTTTGATTTGGTGGGATTATAACACAGGAATTAAACTCAGTAATATTGGGGTGGTATTCGTAAGGACGGGCAGATTTTATTGGATGAATTGAGGATCACTGTTTGTCTTACCTTCTTTATAAATACCCTTCCATCCTCCGTGATATTCTTCTGAATTTATCTCTTCTAACGCCTGAGAACACCCGACTATCCAAAAACAATCATGGAAAGGTACCTTTCAGTAGCTTAACTTTGATTCTAGACCATCATTTTTAACACAAAAGAAAAAGGCTAACGAGAGGATTTTGCCTTTTGAAATTTCGTACCACCCAGTAGTTAGCAATCTAAAGCAGACACTGATGGAAGAATGGAGTCTAATACAAAATCAGCCTTTGATGAAAACTATTTATTTGACACCTCCTATAATATTTGATACAAAAGAGGTTAATCTCTTAAAGATACGCTTGTTATATCATAACCCCAAGGCTACTCGAATGCTATGATGCGAGGCGACCGCCAAAAACCGCACGAGGAGTCCTTGCAGGCCGGTCACTCACTTTCTCCCTCAGACTTCCATGGCATAACCAAGATGGGATCTTAGTAGGAGATATGCAGTGTATCTCACCGTAGTGCTTTTCGCTTTTCTCCTTAAATATCC
>BLAZ01000370.1:482127-484627 GCA_014633955.1 Acropora tenuis | reverse complement strand
CCTATTTTTCCTGAAATGTAATTCATGCAATGTATGAAATGTAATTCATACAAGCTCAAAGGAAAGTATGGAGGTAAGAAAATATTATTAGAGGAAAGCAGTCCAAGCTTTTCCAATGTTTTAAACCTGTTTAATCCCCTCAAGAAGCAAGGCTTGATTGTCAAAACTATCTTGAAATTACAAAGTCGCTTTTGGTTTTGCTGCTTCCTTATATTTGCTTACATCGATGTGCTCGTTATTACAAAAGTATCATCATTATGACAGTAATTTCATGATATATCTTGTTGACATAAGACGTAGATCTTTTGATCAGTCCTTTTCTTCTTACAGTATGATGAAACGCTCTATGCCTTTCTGGCTTTCATCGTAACATTGTTTAAGAGCGATCTTTCTCGTTAATCTTTTAACTTGCCTAAAGGCTTGATGGCTGAGGAAAAAGTTGAACCTTCTGCGTGCATTGACTGGGCAAAATGCATTTTGTGCCAAGAGAAGGCGAAATATGCCTTTCAGTGCTCAGGAAACATGCTCAGGGGTGACGTTCAATATGGCAGTGGTATCATACATTAGGAAACATCATTTTGTGTTTTAATGAACTTGGATTTTTGACGATACCATTAGAGATTGAAAAATTGGACGAGGGAGATGGGATTGCAGGGACGGTTATCAAACGAAATGCTAAGTGGCACAAATGAGACATGTAACAATTTGTTTAATAACGTAAAGGTGGAATTAGCAGAGAAAAGGAAAGTCTTGAGCGACCTTACTGTCATTTGCCGCCTAATTTTGCACGAAACAGCTCTGGTACGAGGACTTCAAATGTTAGAATTCGAAGCTGTTGCTCTTTTTGTGACGATGTGTTAGGTACTCTTCGCCAAGCCTTAACATTTGGACGAGTTTGTCAAATGTGCGATTTAACTCCAGGACAGAGTGCTACTTGCCAAACTGAGTGCAGGTGATCTCATTTCCCAAGAAGCAGTGTACCATTCAAATTCCTTGGTAACATTGAAGAAGATAGCCCAAAGATTTTCCGAGAACACCGAAGGTGGAGACGAAAAACTCCTTCAAAGCATCGCATTGCCACTTATTTGCCTATGTAGAGGAAACTCGAGCGGAATACGTTGACTCAATTCCTCTCTAAAAAGCTTGAAGAGCCAACTCAGATTTTCTCTACCCGATTGCAACAACTTGGAGATGATACTTCTTCAAGAGGTCACTCAACAAATTTAAAGGATAGAATTTTGGAAGATGTCCCAGGGTTGCAAGTACATAGGCAAGGACGGGAGGTGATTCTGACCTTTAATGACAGTGAAGGACAAGCTCTAAAAAATCTCTATGATCAGGATTTTAACCGAATTTTAATCGAATTTATGACCCGTAATTCTCGGTTCAATTCCCTAAGCGCAACTAAGAGCAAAAGGCTATTGTTTAAAGTTGTGAAAACGAATTGGACACACAGCAATAGGCTATTTCTTGATACGAACAGCGAAGCAATGATCCTGCTCAAGGCTACAAAGATCATTCGTCGAGACATCCTAACCAAAAAGACCAAGTTCAAAGGGAAGATTGAAAGCAATAGTCAACAACATTCAGCTCCAGGATCGCTGAGGACGTTGGTTGCAATTAGGAGGCCCAGACATTAAGACTCAGTCTAGTAACATGACTGATGCGCAAACGTTTCTTAGCATATCCCAGCTAATATCTTTTAATTCGACTAAGTGACGCCGAAGCAGCGAGACAAATACCGCCCTACCAGTGTACGTGGGCCTAATGACACACGCGGAAACAAGGAAGAGAACCGTTGTTGATGAGCTGCACAACCTTGGATTGTCCACTTCGTACGATAGAGTCGACGTCTCGGAGATCTCTACATAAATGGGTAATACAGTTTGCGCTCGTTACGAATCTGAAGGAGTTGTCTTATCGCCTAAACTTAAAAGGTACGTATATTTACCACCGCAGCTGTTGACAATATCGACCACAATCCCAGTTCTTCCTTTGCTACGGATGCCTTTCACGGAACAGGGATTTCGTTATTCCAGCACCCAAGTGCTGATGCCTCAGGTGAAGAGCGAGACGTTTCTAACCTTGATAACACAAACAAAAAGCGTCTTGCTCAACCCCCTGCCTCGTACGATAACGTGCAGCCCTTGATCCTCCCGAAGACTGAACCACCAGTGCCACCTCTCCTTGGCCCATTCGTGAGTAACTGTATAGAAATGCCATCTGCTGTTGTCACGGAATTCAAGTGACTGGAAAACGTGAGAGACCGCCCTAACTACGAAATTTCCAAAGACACCTTGGATGTGTCATTGGCAGCCCACCACGCCACTCAGCTATCGGAAGACAGATCTTTACAGCTAGATGCGTGTTTGGTGGTGCCCCTTTTTGAAGAAGCTTAAGAGGCCAAGTCAGCAGCCATGATACGTCATGCCGTAGATGTTGTGAGCCAAGTTGTACATTTTCTCAATCCTGGACAAGTTCCTATTCTTGCATGTGATCA
>BLAZ01000370.1:432164-434664 GCA_014633955.1 Acropora tenuis | reverse complement strand
GACTTCTGTTAGTACTATATTGAGTATACTTTTTTTCTGAACAAATAAGCGAGTTACTGCGCGCGTTCTCGGATTAATCAAAAACCTATGGTTCATTATGCCGGTAAAGTCACT
The DNA here is from genome assembly GCA_014633955.1 of Acropora tenuis. Lineage (NCBI taxonomy): Eukaryota > Metazoa > Cnidaria > Anthozoa > Scleractinia > Acroporidae > Acropora > Acropora tenuis. The sequence continues at coordinate 434,550 of BLAZ01000370.1, read as the reverse complement.
CTTATACGTCATTGGCTATCAAACGTATTACCATGAATATAAAGAAAGGACAAAGCATATTTTGTCATGAAAGTAGGAAAGGTTGTTAATCACTAACCCCCGGCTCGTAATTTATTAGCTTTTTCTCGTGTTCCCCGAACATCGCGGGGTACACGGGGCGGATTTAAGGCTGATAAACCCACTGCGGTCTATTGCTTAACCAATCCATACATCCGAGCGAGGGCAACATCGCTCAGTCATGTCGTCTCCAAACAATTGCATGCATCACAAGTTGCTGAAGAGTTGTTTGTGATGTTTAGGTAGAGGGATGGCTTAAAACGAAAGAAAATACACACATCAGTTATTCACCAGTCTCGAGTGGCTCAAGCTTATTGGATTCTGAAGGACGAGAAGCTCAACGGGCAGAATTTCTCAAGAAGATCAGTGTATACCGTATGTACTGTCTAGAAATTACAAATAGATCATTTTTGTGCTTGATCCAAGGAATAGACCCCTCGTTTATCAATCATCTTGTCCTATTTTCGACTGAGAAAGTTTGTTAGTTTCACCTGAAAAGTATACAGAGCGGTGTTGTTAGTATTTCGAATCCCTCCATGCAACCAATAAGTAGAATTTCTGCCATTCTCATTCTTGCTCATTCTTCTTCAATTACACCCCTCCTCCAGAGTGTATGAATAAGATATGCGTTTTAAAGCGATAGGGAGAGGTGCCTGGAACGAGGTTGGGTCTACCCTCCTAACTAACCAGCCACAACAACTTCAAACTGTGCGCCATCATTCGTCTGTCCAATCGTTTTTTTTTGTTTTGTTTTGTTTTTTTTTGTTATCTGGCCGTTTATTAATCTGACCGGTTAACTAAGTTTCCACAGTTAACTTCTTTCGCCCATGAATTTGTAATATCACTTTTCCCTCTGCACCAGGTCGTTTAGAAAACTATCATCTTGGGGATATGATTGGGTATGGTTCTTTTGGTCAAGTTGTTGCTGCCACTCGACGGAAAGACAATTTGCCGGTAAAGAACAATTTTCTCGTATTTGTAAAGGTAATCACATCATTTCCAGTGCAATTTGGAATAAATAGGCAATTGTAAATTTTTTAAAGGCGATCAAAATAGGCCAATTTCGATATTTTAAAATTCAGCTGTAAACAATAGACCTCAGCACGAGGCTCCGGGGAATAAACCCTACAAACACTGTATTTTATTCCCCGGAGCCTCGTGCTGAGGTCTACTGTTTACAGCTGAATTTTAAAATATCGAAATTGGCCTATTGCACGATGCCATAGGGCGAGTGTAATTTGTAGTCTTTAAAAAAATTGTGCTCATTTATTCCAAATTGCACGAGAAAAATCACGTGATTACTGATTAATAATGTACATGAAAAAATCCAAGATGGTTCAGCAGAAGAAGCGTACTCGTAGCACTAATCAGGGAAAAATTGCGCCACCCAGGGCGCGCGCTTGATTTGAAAGCAAAGTTTGATTGGTTCTGAACAAACCCCAAAAAAGATTGGGTTTTATCAAACGAGTTTATAAAGGTTGAATTACCACCGTGAAAGATTGAAAAAGCTGACGTTTCGAGCGTTAGCCCTTCGTCAGAGTGAATAGAGGAATTATGGGGTGTTTTAGGTTTATATGGAATTGTGGAGCGGCTATGCCATTGGTGAAAATATGGTGACATGAATTTTTGAATAAATTAGTCGAATGGGAGGCATTCATTAATCCCATGTGGAGAGAGTGTGCCCAGTTAAAAGATAAATTTTGTTCGAGAGTTTTGTGGCTTTCTGTATTTCCGTGTTGTAAGGATAGCCCGCGCAAATTGTCATGTTGTGGTGGGAGTGATTAGGAAGATTTAAATGATTTCAATTTTAATTTTCTATTCGCTGCGACGAAGGGCTAACGCTTGAAGCGTCAGCTTTCTAAATCTTTCACGGTGGTAATTCATCCTTTATCAACTCGTTTGATAAGACCAAATTTTTGTTAGTAAACAATAGGGTTTGGTCAGGACCAATCAAATCTTATCAACTCGTTTGATCAAACCAACTTTTTGCTTCTCTCTCCCACCGACACAGCACCATAGTTTCTTTAGAAACTAGAAATCCACCTATTGTTTATTAGCCAATCATAATCCAGAATTTCGACGTGATGATTTGAATTGGTATTAAACTTTCTGGACAGGTGTATTGCACTTTTTGCACTGTGTCACACTTAACTGCACTGCTCTCAGTCAATCAGAATGGAGTAACATCGCGCAGAATGCCCATTGTTCCCACGACATTTACTTGCATTGCAGTCAGCATCATAGATCAGTAGAATTAGCGGCCAAACGTAACTCAAGTGGTTGTCATTGGTCAAATGATTACGCGCGCTTTTCTTCACACGGAATACTG
>BLAZ01000370.1:332288-334788 GCA_014633955.1 Acropora tenuis | reverse complement strand
AAAATAGTTATTGTGGGTTGTGTGCATGTGTTTACATCAAGCATGGAGGAGCTACGCCATTCAAATTGGAAAAGTGGTGATCTGAACATATCACAAAATTAGTTGAACAAGAACCATTTATTGATCATGTGGGCCGGGTTCAGGGTGCCAAGTTAAAAGATAAATGGCCGATTATAAAGGCCTATAACTGCACCCACTCTGGAAATAGTCCTGAGCAGGTGATCGGGATACCAACTACTGATTTTGTTAACAACCTCAAACAACAATAATTCACCTGTGTGTTTAGCATGTCCAGAATTGGTTGCTGTAACTGAGGGTTTCTGGACAGCACATGAAAGAGTCCCTGGAAATGAAAATCAACAAACTGAAACATTCAACACTGAATACTCTTCAAAGAGGCATTAAAAGGGGAAATGTAAGGGATAAAATTTAAAATATTATTTAAGTAACAAACAAATAATTGCCAATCCCATGGGTTGTCACCCAGGATAATAGTAAAATTACTTAAAACTCAGATTCAATCAAGAAGCCTTGGGAAACTATGAAATTTTTTACAATTTAGAGCCTATTTCAATCTCATCATACTACCCGTAGAGGATCAGATTGCAATAATTTAATCAACCTTGAGTTTTTTTTTAGTTTCTATGCATAGCAAAAACAACACATAGCATGTTGCCAGCCCACATACTTCTTTAAAAATAAGAAATAGTACTACAGTATTACTGTAGGTATATACATAACATACTAAAATTATTTATATACTAAAATAATTATTATTGTTAATCATGACCATAGCTTTAAGGAATGATAGATCCTGTTTTATTTTTATTACTATTAATTTTTTTTTATTCTGAGCTGGAGGTTACTTGTGTCCCCTAAAAGTTAATAGAAAATAATTATTACAAAGTGACCCTCTTAATCAATCATTTCTGTGTTACTATTACCTCATAGAGCTGCATCCTCACATCTGCTTGCTGTGTAAGGCACCGTCGAAGATTTCCTACAAATAAAGACAACAAAAAGTTGTCTTAAATTGCACCACTGTAGTCAGATATGGGAGCAGTTTAAAGGGGCATACCACTTAAACTGGATGTGTTTGTGTTATCAAGTCTGTTTAAAGGAAAACACATGTTACAGAAAATGCTATTGGTTCACCTAGTATCTCTAAACACAGGGCTTCATTGCTCACTGCATTTCCTCTAACATGTACATCAACTTGTATCTGACTGGAAGGGAATAATGGTTGGCTCAACTGACTGGATGGTTGACTCGATGAAACACCTCCACCTAAGATCTGAAAAATTTATAATATGTAAGCAGTTTAATATGATTTTCTCTGAGAGTAGTTAGGCTCCGTTGAAAACAAAATCCCTTCCCAAATTAACACTCAGTAAGATCACTCATCTGTTATCCCTTAAGATGTTTGCTTACACTACAAATATAATGAAAAAGGGAAATATACTTCATGTGGCACTACTGGAATTTGCCAACACACAGCAGAGTTTTCCAAAATTACTGGCAATTTAAACACCAATGACCATATGACAGAACAGTGATGAAGTGATGATTTTATTTTTAACCTTAAAATGCTTTAAAATGAGAAGAAAACCAGTTACTGCAATTCTTCTTGCATCAACTTGTCTATGAAAAAAGCAAAGGTTAAATGAGAGAGTGGTAAAAGAATCAGATTCTGTTGTTAAGACTTAAGTAGAGCCAGTACTGGTTAGAGACAACAACTTCATCACTCTTTAACAACTGTATCACAACATTGTAGGTAGGGGCCCTAGGACAAACCAATGGGTTGAGGTAAACAACTTGCAGAATACTCTACTCACCTGGAAAACATGGCTTTTCTCAATACAAGGATTAACGAATCCCTTAATGTCAAGCTGATCTTCAAGAGAGGCTATGACACAAGAGATAATAACATCACTCAGATATCAGTAAGCCAGGCATGTATTACTATTATTATTGTTATTATTATTATTATTATTATTATTATTATTATTAATATTAATATAATTATCTGGCTATATCACAGTGGTTACCACTGTTGCAGGTAGTGACACTCCACCTTAGCATTCTAGGGTGCTTTAGAGAATTTCTGCCTATCCCAACAATACAAATTTCTGCAATGTCTGGATGCTTAGACCAATGTGAATGTTTTGCAGGTACTTCTGTAGCTTGTTTGAGAAAGTACCTAAAGCCCCAATAGGGGTGGCTCCAACTTTACATTAAATCACCATAATCTTTGTATCTCAAAGGCCAGAGATTGGATGCTTGAATCATGGTTAGTGACACTGGTTAGCGCTATAACCATGCTTTCAGCAACTTTGGCCAGGCCAATATATTTCTCCTCTTTCTCAAGCTCCTTCAGGCAAATTCAGCTATCAACAGGTCAAACTATATCAGTAAGGTGACATTTATTTGTTTTCTTTTTGATCAGTACAAATCCTAAAGGATTTTAGCCCCATTATTCTCTAAACACCCCCCCCCCCCC
>BLAZ01000370.1:330690-332282 GCA_014633955.1 Acropora tenuis | reverse complement strand
CCCCCCCCCCCCCCTAGGGTGTGCTCAAACCACTTCCCTCCACTGTTGAACTCATAAAGACAAGAGAGGTCCCAACATAGGGCCAGCCTTTGCTCCAGTGTCGTGTCTCAGTTTGAGTTGTGTGTGAGTGATCTTTGGGCATTCGCTCAGGATGTGATCAACCATTTTGCTTTTCTGGAGGCACAGCCGACACAATGAGCTCTTTTGTGACTTATCAATCTTGGCCTTTAGAGCATTGGTTCTCTCAGTGCCTGACTCTGGCAAGCCACCAACAACCCTTCCATCTCTTTCTTCAGGTATCCTGTCCTTAGCCACGGCCAGCTGTTCTCACTGGCTATCTCTTCCGTCTCCATCAGTAACTGCCATGTAGATTTCTACTCCTCACCTCCTCCATCTTCTCTCTAACTCTCTGCCTCTTGATCTCATTGGTCCCTTCAATGTCCACCAGCCTTTCTTGGTAGATAGAGCCTTGTGACACCATCATGGGGATGGAAGATATTTTACAAGATGAGATACTTTCTCATTTTCCTATCGAGGTTTCTTAGCTCTTTGCGAGACCACATGATAAACACAGCAGTTGTAACAGACAATTTACTTTTAGAAGTTGTGACTTCCAGCATTGTTTCATGTTCTAGATACCTCCTTGTTTTGTTGACACCCTGGATGTGTTAATATTACCTTTCAATCGGAACAAGTTATCAGTACACATGGACTAATGGTTTCACTGAAGGATCGTTAATTGTCAGAGTTCAAAGCAGGAAAGAGTTATGATATTTCTTTAGTAATACTACTTAGGTGTAACTAGTATATTGTTTGGATTGTAAATAGAATTAACACGCATAGATTTCACGACAGTTGCAATGTCGTTATGCATGCTGAGTGGCAGATCCAGGGGGAGGGTCCGGGGGCTCCCTATCAGACGTGACGCTTACAACTTTGAGACTGAAATTCTTACATCAGCAGGATCGTGTATCACTTTTTAACTCGCTGATTTTTTTTATGAAGCGTGCGTGACATTTTTCCACTAAACTAAATGCCAGGGATATTAAAAAATGAAATGGTTTTTGGGTACCTTCTTAAGATCTGTTCACCTCTCCTCGCAAAGCAGTGTTTCCTGCGCCAACGACAACTGGCGTTCATAGATTGAGGAACACGTGGTCGTCTCTACTTTCTCGGCTGGTCGACAATTATTATGGCGACAACTGAGCTACCGGGAAATCTTGTCGAGTGTGTAAAATAATATGCTGATGAGGATATGTACCCCAACATAAGAGTTTTGTTTATTATTGGTTGTACCCTTCCTGTTAGTTCTGCCGAAGCTGTGCATTCATTCTCTGGCTTGCGACGAATCAAGTCATACCTCAGAAACAGGATGTCAGACGAGCAGTTGTCAGGACTTGTACTCATGCACTTACACGATGACCTTGACATTGATGTTGACGAAATCTGTAAAATTTTTGTAACCAAACACAAGAGGAGGATGTTCCAAGGGTGCATCCTTTACAAGTAGAATCCAAGTAAACGGTAAGCGGCCAAGGAATTATAACATACAACCATGACTGGTGGGAGGGTTTGTGGGGGAGAAGTAATTT
>BLAZ01000362.1:24729-27229 GCA_014633955.1 Acropora tenuis | reverse complement strand
ACGTTGACCCCTTCTGCCCGAGCCAAGAGCTAACTTTCCAATAACAACAGAGCTCACGCATGCTCTGATCGTCTCTCCTTGACTGAGTTGACCCGGCTAGGCGAGCCAAAGTGTTTATATGGAGAAAAGTTGGCCCGGCTAGGAGGGTGACCCTGGCATCGCAAAAGGGTAACCCGGCTAGGCGGGTAACCCTTCTAGCCGAGCCAACTTTTTGTTTCTCAAGTAAACGGTTCGCCAAGTCTTGTAAGGAAATGTATGAAAAGTTGGCTCGCCCAAGGTAGCTCGGGTAGGCGGGTGACTCTTCTACCCGGGACAACTTTTCTCCATATAAACGGGGCCTTAATTTCTTGGACTCGCAAAAAAGAAATCAAATACTAAGGCCAAAGAAAAAAAAACCTAACTTGTCTTACACAACGTCCGACGTTTTGCACACAATATTTTACCAAAACGGTGGAAAATGCTTATCTGAGATAAATTAGTAGATTTCACAAATCGCTGTTATGAAGACGTTAGCAATCATTCGATTTTTCTTCTCACTAGTCTTTAAATTTACGACAGTGCGCCATTTTTTCCTTGATCAAGATATTGAATAGCGTGTGAGAGAAGAATTCCATGAGAATATAGTTACTCAGTGTGTTTTTTTAACTCTCCTCCTCACCTTTGCTCCTCGGTATCTTCCACTCCAAAAGGATTGCTCATAACCTTTTGTTGGAATCCAGTATTCGGTGCATCGCCAATCTCTTCCAGTGCAAGAGCCTCAGACAACACCAACGAAACCACAGCCAAAACGATCAGTGTCTTCATCTCATCGATCAACTCCTGTTCTTTGTGACAAAATCGGAAGAACTGAACTTACATTTTATATCTTTTGATCTAATATCAAGTTATCAAGTTGCTATGTAATTTATGTGGTCAACAATGCAAGAGTTATTTATAAAAAAAAAACGTCCTCCTACAATATAAGTGCAATCAAGAATCGAGTTCTAATTTCAGATCTCAACATACTTCTTATTTTCACCAGAATTACCTATGTTTAGCGCCTCGTCGACTATATTATTCCAGAATTCGTTAGTTTACGTATTTAGCAAAGGTGATGATATCAATCTCGGGTAGGTGTCAAGAACTTAAGTATCCCTACAGATATCAGAACCAAGATGTTTTGTATCGCTGTTGCAAATTCAGATATTACTCTTATTAATAAATGGCAAATGAAATCTCACTTATACTTCAGTAGCTTACATTCAAATCCAATATTATTGCCTCGATATTTTTTAACAATGTCTTGATAATAGGCCTATATCAAGAAAACCAATACCTACAAACAAGCGTGGCCAACTCGTTTCAATTCAGTCTCTTCCTTTTGTCCTAATATATTTTCTGAGCACTGAGAGCTATAATTAGTCACGACGAGATGACTGTATTTGATAGCAACAGGAAATCAGTATCAAATCACTTGCCTAGTCACTTTTCTGTAAAAGGACGCAAATGCCTGGGCATTTGTTGGAAGTGTTGCGACTGACTTTTAGGGGAACCTTTGCCGAAGCACTTGCGAGTTTACGACGCTCGATGACGAGAAAGTCAACTGCCATTTATGCCTGAAGTTATAGCTCAAGCAAAATAATAACTTCTAGGTAATGAATGGTGTCAATGTTGTGGTCGACCTTTTAATTGCCCTAATTTATGTTCAACCATCAGCGTAATTTTCAACATAAAAAAAAAATTTGAATAGTAAATTCTGCCAAGAGACTCTTCGATATATTGATTTTCAGTAGAGTTCCGTACAGTTCAAATATTTGGCAACACTACATATCTTACAGCAAAAAAAAAGTGATACATGATGGCAGGGAGCCGAGAAGGAACCATGCCGCTTATAGGAGCTGGATCCCCTCTTTAGAAATTAGAAACATGGAGTGAGGGACTATATATACATTTACTGCATATCTAAATTCCCATAAGACAGTTCAAGCAAAAATTAAACTTTTAATTGTTTTACAATATTGAGAGGAAGAAGAAACTCTTAGCGAAAAAAAATTAAGGCTGAAAGACTTTTTTTGCGAAGATGTTTGATAAAAGAGCCGGTTTTTGGATAAAACTACATTACGAGTCAGAACGACATTCTTGAGCGCCAACATTGGTGTCCAAATTTAACCCGTCTTTCAGTCTAAGAATTCTCCCTCAAAGAGAGAAGAATCCCCCGATTATCAACAACCAATGCGTGGTTTACAAATTTGAATGTGATCTGTGCGACGCAGATTATGTCGCACTGGATGAAATCATGCATTTGACTGTATTTGGCTAGAAGACAAATGTTAGACAAATCTGATATAACATTTGTCGAGAGACAAGGAGGCTAAAGTTTGAGACAAATATGTCATCATTTTTGTCCAAGATAAATGTATAACAAGTGCAGTACAAATAGAACACCATATTTGTACTCAGACAAATATAGTGTAAAACTGAATAACATTTAAACCAGCGCATTAACGAACACAGATACTCT
>BLAZ01000361.1:16765-29506 GCA_014633955.1 Acropora tenuis | reverse complement strand
AGCCCGCTTAATACGGACACCCAGATAATACGGATACTATGGCCTGTCCCCTTGGTGTCGGTATAACCGGGTTCCATTGTAGTAGTGTTTATGATGGTGAAAGTTCATTTCATAATTCACTAAATGTCAGTCATAATACATCCTAATTATAGAAGAATTTTATCTCAATAATCTTTTATCCCTAAAGCCCTGGTACCACCAAATCTGAAAAGTTCACTACCAGTACCTTCCACCCTGTTATTGCTATAACCATTATCATCAATCCATTATTATGATAAAGGTCACTATTACGAAAGAAAAAGTGGCCCAATGTGACTCTCTTTTCTCCTCATCGAGGCGTGTCACTTGGTGGACGTTTCCTCTTTAATGATGACCATCAGGAAAAAAGTTTTTTTTCATTTTAATTTCTTGATCAGGTACACATTTCATTGCATGTTTGAGTTTACACCTATTTAAACTACGCATAACGTACTACCGGATGAGCTAACAAAAACATTTATTCAAAACAATGCAAACGAAAAATGGTCCAAACACTCAAACATGTTTGGCATGAATTGAAGTTTCATGTTCCCTACTTTGTGTAATTCATAAGGAAAAGAAAGAGAAAACTATCACCATCACCGGTACAAGGCAAGACGACACCCAGAAAAGTACATGACCATGATTCTGGATGGAATGGACAACAGCAAAACCCATCTCCCAATGAGAGGAGGATTTCAAAAGAACATGCGAACGTACCTAGAATGAGGAGTCATGTGGCTGGAGAAATAGTTCACAGTGGTTTGTCCAGTCAGGGAAAATAACATTCGCATATTTGCATTTATTTGAATTGCCTCAAGATCCCAACCTCACTATCAAGGCATGCGTTTGTGCTCTTGACAAGTGGAATCATCGTCATGGTCAAGCACCTGTTTTATACCTTCAGCTAGACAATTCTGTGTGAGAAACCAACCGCAACATTGCAATTTCTTTTCTAGCTTTGATGGTGAATTTCTATGTATTTAAAGAGGTACTTAAACATCTCAAGTTTTTTTTGTTTGATTACAACAGATTTGACCTCCTGTTCATGTCAGTTATCAGTTTTCTTCGCATAAATTGACTATAGATGTGATCCTCAAAGCAATGTGGAAAAGAGCGTGCCACTGACCCGAGTCTTTTGGTCACTTAGATATGGCAAGTGCCGTCATGAACAGCTGCAAATGCACAATATACCCACGGCGGCTGGTCGCCGAGAGCCACAGACGTTTCTTGCCTGGAAAAACAACTGCAACATCAAAAGCAAGCAATCTGAGTCTGCGTAGGCTAGCCATCTGCGACGTGGCTGCTATTGTCAGTACGCAATGCATAAGCGGCACCGGCCTGAGCAGGGCCAGGTTACTTAACCGATGGTATGCTGCCCTAAGATACCATAGTGGCCAGTACTGTCCTCAACACTTGTTGGCAGGCATGGTGGAGTATGGCGTAAGCTTTGCAACCTTCGAGCCACTCGATGCCTAGGCCCTTGGTTTTCTGCATGACAGCTTGAAGAGAATGTGGAGGGCAGAAGAGGACAAAAGAGAAGTAAGTGAGGGGAAGCTTTCCACAAGCAGTGATGAGGCTGTGATCTCTTGCACCTTTCCCCAATCAGTGCTACAACAGATGCGACCTGGAGGAGGGGAAGTGCAGGGGTCGTCAGCAGCCACTGAAAATCCTGCCAATTCCCTGAGATCAATGCTTGTAAGTTTTGCATCAGGCCATTCTGAAGACCATGAGGACGACAACAGCCGACAGACTGAGGAGAGCCAAGCAGAGGGGGTCCCGCCGCAGAGAGCTCAGGGCCCCAGCACCTTTGGTGGTGGTCGAAAGAGGAAGGCCACATCAGCCTCAAAAACTAGCAGAGCTGAAGAAGTGTTGGAGGAAGGGGCCACTGCAGGTTAGATGATGTTCAGCATCTGGAACCTCTTATCCAATCTGTTAATTTCTATTAGCCTTCCTTCACTTGCAAATTTCTTTTCTTCCCCCCAGTCTCCACCCAGGCAGAACTTAGCCAAGGGGCCCAGGGAGAGACCACACCTCAGCAGCACCCCTGGCCCGAACTGACTTGTTGTTGATAGATGTTTGACAAGAAGTCCTCCTTTTGAAATCTTTTCAAGAAATTCAACACAAAGTTCACTTCCCCTTTCGTCTAAAGTTCTTGCTCTGTGTTCGCTGCTGGATTGCCAGCGAAACAGGCTGTCCTGCTACAATTAAGTGGGACAACTGTCAGTGCTCCTTCCAAGCATCCTGCGTTTGCACCTCCAAAGCGGTCACTCTCTGTTGTGGGAGCAGATGTGGAAGCTGGGCTCAGCAGTGAGCAAACAGATGAGTCGGGAGGCCCAGAGGGCAGTGTTGGCTGCCCTGTGACAAAGGCTGCCAAAAGACACTCCCAGGAGGCCCTATTGCACCACCGATAGAGGCCTTCTCATAACAGTTTTCACTTTGGCACTCAAAGTTTTCTGTGTGAAAAAAGAAAAATGAAAAAACAAAAATAAAATAGCAATAAAAGCCAAGAAACTCTATCTCAGCATACAATGCCTTACAGCAATTCAGTAGGTTGCACTGGAATTTCATTTGATGTGTTTAACAAGTGCATCTTGACAATTTCTTGTAGTGAGGAAAAGAGAAAATAAGGAAGTTGGTAAATAAATAAGAAAAATGATATTAGAGGCAAAAAATCATTTTCAAAGACCAGCGGCATGGACTGCATTGCTCTTAGGACGTCATTGAAGGTGCTGAGCAATGTAATATTAGTTGTTGGGCAATCTAAAGTAAGATGAAAAAATAAATGAGCTTTATGACTGGATGAATTACAATCAGATGAAAACATACATTTGAACGATCATTATTGAAAGCTAGTTATGTTGGTACAGAAGACTACAAATGTTTGTCTCTCCAAACTTAAGAGGAGGTTCACTCTACTTGGTCATCAAGGGTGTCATCTATATTTTTCCTATTAAATTTTATTTTATTTCTTTCCTAGTTATAAGCTTTTCTAAACAACTGATTATAAATATAATTAACTATATTAAATAATTGTTGTAAAGAAAAGGCGTCTCCTTGGAATGTGACTTGACTTGGCACTGCCAAGTCTCTCACCAACCCGCACGCGCAAACATGTTGTTAGGTTTCGTTAGGAGGAACTCTAGGTTTATCCACAGTACTTCCGTAAGACGCACATTATACCACGGCCTAGTGGGTGCTCATCTTGGCTATGTAACGCAGGTCTGGGCGCCCAAAGGCATTGAATTAATTTCTAAAACTCATAAGTATCCAAGGACGTGCCACCAAATTCATTCTTTGCTTGCCTTTTTTAACAAATATCTCTTACAAAGAAAGATTAATATAATGTAAACCTACTTCCTGTGTGCTACTGGCACGAGTTCCTAGATCTAACATACTTTTAGAAGGCTACACACAATATGATTCACTTAGATCCTTCTGTTGCTCCCTTCGTGCACAAATGCATGCAAAGGACCCCTATATCTGTAACAACCTCTCAATCTTTTGTTCCTAAAAGTTCCATGAAAAAGGACCATGGTGAAATCGACCATCAGTACAATGTTTGGCGTTTGTCAAAGTGGGTGATAAAGAAACTTTCCAAAAAGGCTGAAGTGAAAGGCTGTGAAGATCTCCATCCATGGACCCGTTCACTCTCGAACCAAATGTGGTGTAGACTGCTGGTAGTCTGCTTTTCTCTCGTAATTCAGTAGGGGTTATGAGGCGAGGCGTATTGGCTAAAGGAGAATGGGAAGAGACATGGACGCGGCACGTACGAGAAAAAAAACAGACTGCAGACTTTTCTCATGTTTTTGAGGACATTCACATGTCAAAATGATCTGTTGCATGGTATGACTCGTCGCATTGTGTAAGTTTTGTTTCTAAGATGTTCCTATAGGTTACAATGACTTTCTTTTATTACCACAATTTTTAACAGCTCAAAGGTAATGTCAACTGGAACATGCATGCAAATTTTCAGGGGGAAAGTAAAACCTACCGAGATATAGCTGAACAAATTTTCCTTTCACAGGCTTATTTTGCGGGAAAAACTAAGACACCATACTGTGTACAAAATAGTTTCGTGTTTCTCTGAAACTCCCTGAGGATGGTCGCGTTGACAGCTCGTTGCGATAAACCTTGTCATTCTGATCATGGCTGCGGAATGTCCGATCCAAACACTGGATGTTGCGGAGAGAACAGGTAAATACATTTGTTTGATTTTGTGGAGCTCACTTCCATTTATGTGCTTCGATTAACTATATGTCTGCCAATTATTAGTTTCCAGGGAAGTCCTTTGGGCCTTGTGCGGCTTGTCCGTAATTTTACCAAAGAAGACCAAGAGAGCGACAAACAGACCAGAAGGCGCTTCTCTCGCCGCATCTTTGGCATATTATGGTAAGTTCTACTAGGGATTTCAATATCTGCAAGTTTGACTTTCCCCTGCAGTGTCTGGAAAAGTAAATATCATTATCTCTTCAACATATCTTTTTTTAGTATGCGAGTTTCCTTATATAAGGTTATCCTTGAGCTTTTGCACGGCTCTTACATTCCACGTGGTATGAAGCTTATAAATGTCTGGGTTCGATTGTTCGCCGCTCTTTGATGCACAGCAAGTTCTATGCAAACGAGCCCTTGATATCTTAAATTCCGTACTTTCCAAGAAATCTAGTTGCAGACAACTTTGATTATCTCACGAGTGTAGTGATAAATGCCACGTTCCAGTCTTGTCCGGGTGCTCAGCACTCAAAAACATACCGCTTTTAAATAAGAAACAGCCAATCTCAACACAAAAATGAGGGCTATGAAAGAAGCAAATGGTTTCTTGGCCTGTTTTATCACTGAAAATTGCTCTACTTTACAGCAACACGGATCAGGAAAATTACCCCACAAATTTGGATATTAATTTTTACCCTTTTTCCAACAGTTTGGAAACAAAGTCAGCAAAGGCCAATTCAGGGGAAAGGCAGTACCCACTTATGTTTAACCTGATTGCTTCAAAGCTGCAATCAGGGAAAGACTAGGTGGGCATCTGCGGGATTACCCAAATCCTGAAACTCCAGCGGTAAGAGTCATTTAGCTGCTAGCTGTTTTTATTCCTTTTAGCCATTCATTTCTGAACATCGAGCCTTGTTATAACTTCCATTGCTTCCAAGAGGTACCTTTTTGTTAACAAATTTTCCCCTTGTTTGATATCAAATCCAAACAATTTCTACAATATACGCTTTCCATTGCATGCTCTTATGGCATGAACTTTGATTTTCAGGTCTACACTGTCACCCTCACAAACCTCACTCAAGCAAGATGGCCAGGGGATGCTTAAAATGTTTATTTTGCAAATGCTGCAATATAAAGTGTTCTTATTTACAATATTTGTAATATGATAAAAAGAGATAATTCAATGTAGCAAACATGTCTATTTTACTGTTATATGATCACAATAGTAATGACTAGAGTGGTACCAAAACTAAAACCAATGTAGTTACCCGATTACTTTCAGCACAAATGAAAACTGCTCTATTATGCAACACACTAAATATACAGTAACAAGAAAATATGTCCTAAATTATTCATCGGTAAAACCCACCATTAGAGTAAAGTGTAAATTCCAGTCCTTTCAAAGCAGTTGCCATTTTTGTTCATTACTGGAACTCAAGAACTTGACCCCCAAGCAATGCACTGTCTTCACTTTGTGTCTTTTACTAGTTTTCCAGATACGTGAGGGCTATCAAATCACAACCTCTACCAGCTCAGCTACATCTGCTATCTGGAACCTTGTTTTGCTCTTGACTAATAAATATTTCAACTTATATTACCTTTAAAGCAGAAATAAGTTGTCAGGTCACACAAACTGAGATGTTAGTAAATTGAGATACATGTGGCACTGCTGGTAAAACCTTTATAATTAATCAATATTAACTGGAAAAGTGGTAACAGATTTTGTTTGATTTAAAGTGGTAAAAAAGGTTTGGCAAATACTCTGTTAATGTAGAAGCTGGTGCATTTTTGGGATTATGAGGACAATCCTTGTAACTTTCTCGACTGTGGGTGGTACTCCCACACCATTTAAAGTTCTTGCCTCCAAGAGTCACAGTAGCTGTTTCTGGTGGGTCAATTACATGATTTCTGTGTACTGTGGTGTCACAATCCACTCCAGCCTCAACAGCATTAGCCTCCTCCTCTAGCAGATTTGATATGTAAATCTTCTCCATAAGTGTGTCTTATGTGACAATTCTTTATATTCATAATCAAGATAACACATTGCACAAAAGCAACCAGAGTAGTGAAAAAAACTCAGCATTTCTCCTCCTTTTCCTTGTGAATCACGTGGTTCATAGTCAGGGTCTGATGAAGAAGATTCTTGTGGTCTCATGTCTGCTGTTTGACAGATTTGCGGTTCTTAGTCAGCATTTTGAGACGCTTTAAACTAAACGAGGCTAAGTGCAAGGAGCTGTGGTTCAGCTTCGCCGAGAACTCTCAAGACAACTGAGATCCTATAGTTCTTAATAATAAGAATTCCAACCACAAAGCCTTTACGCTTAACTATATCTAGTAAACTCAAATGGAACGGGCATGTCTCGGAAATAGTGAGCAAAGGGGCATCGCGTTTGTTTTTGTTGCAGCAAGTTAAAATGCCTATGAAATGGGTTGATTCATGTAAAGGAATGGCGGTAAAGGCACACTTAGCAAAGCGGTATGTTTGTATCTAATTTTTGACGTTTTACAAGGAGAGCTTAAATCCTTTATTTTTTTTCACTAGAAAATAAATCCTTTAAACCAAAATTTAATATTTTTAAGGCCTAAGTCTCGCCACTGTACGAAAGTTGGCTGTAATATATTGGCGAATTAAAATCAAACATTTTAAAGTAGTGTAAAATGTGTTATATCTTGTATCTGAGCCTAGGAATACATTGCAAGTGTAGTGGCAGGGATAAAATTATAGTCGACCCTGATACATACAAGACCTACACAAAGCGAAAAGCCAGGGAATGCTTTATTTCCCTCCCAGGATCTTCATCCCACAGTAAAGAAGTTACTGAAATTAAATACCCAACAACTGGGTGGGGAAAACTCTTGAAAAGGTGCCTTTGCTTATCAAAGCAGTGATGACAAAGCACATAAAAAATTCTGGCAAAAGGATGGGAAGTGTGGACAACCATTCTGTTCCTACAATGTGAAAAGAGTTTTCTGCAATATGAATATTTAAAAGGATATTGAAGCAAATGATGATGAAAGCTATTTTTACTTTAAGTTAAAGTGTTATGACAGCTATAAAAAAAACATGAAGCTCCTCATTCTAAACAAGTTTCCTTTTGCATTATATCAGCACAAGTAATGCACGCCACTTGCACATGTGCTTCAGGAAAAGTTAATTACTGTAATCACAAACTAGCCCTCATGTTGAAAATTTGTTAATACTCATTGTTTGAGAGCAAAACAACTGAAGATCTCAATGACAAATTAGACGAAAATCCTTCTCTGGCATGTACATCAACTTTCCAAACTTTGCATAAGAGAGGCAGAGGTGATTCAATTAACCCCCAGCCAGTGATGGATTTAGTTGTAGCAAAAATCAAGCATGATGATGAGCAGTCTGGCAAGGCCATTTCTTGTCAACTGCATGAGACCAGAAAAAAAAATTGATATTGCAGAGGAAGAGAACTTTAAAAGTGAGGTTGGAGCCATAAATCCTAATATTGGAATTGCCACTCTGCTCTCAAATACACACAACAGTATGGTGCAGACCAAATTTGGTAGTAGTCCTGTTGGTTCTACAAACAGTTATCAATTGCCTTATACAGAGTCTAAATTCCTAGTGTATGTAAACATAAGAGCAGTTCCAAGATGCCCTGATCCAAATTTTGACATAAACAGCTACCCACAATTTCCTTTGAAAGACACTACAGCTAGAGTTTATCCAGACACTCTTTTTCGTGATGAGAGAACATTTCTATCTTCACTTGAGGTTGAGATTGCCATCACTTCTGAACCAACAGTTTCTGAAGACGTACCAGGAAGTCGGTTCATATCTTGCCATGTTTCCGAAGAAGGATCAGGAACTGCACCTAAATCTAGCAAAGCTAAAGCCTTCTTCTCACCTGTGGGGTAACTAGCTCGGGGTTTAGGCCCAGGCCATTTCCTAGGTGAGCTTCTCTTCCAAGAAAGAACAAATGGAACTGCTCCTTCAACGTACATTAAGCCCCTAATACCAAAACTCTTCTTAAGGTGTTTATCTTTAAAATAAAGCAAACAAACCTTTGTGAAATCTGTAACGGAGAAGTCACGGCTCTCTTCGTATTGTGTGCAGCTATTCCTCCCTAAAATGCTTTTCGGTTCGAATTTCTTGCCGTTTGGAGCCGTGGATCCTTTTAGATCGCAAAGAGGGACACAACGATTCTGTGGTAATTGGCTTTCATTCATAGTGAAAAAGGCAACTAACTTTAACAAAATCATGTTTTTTGACTCGCCTTATTCACTGTACGTTATTCTGTAAGTCTTCGACTCTATCCTCACCTGCCTCATTTACATGTTCTCATACCGAGTCCTACCTGAGCCGTCTGCCATTATGAATTCTATGTATGTGAAATTTACTCCTATTGTAATTATGTTAATTTAAGAGGGAAGGAATTTATTAAGGAAAGCTATTTTCCAAAATTCACAGCGAGCAATAACATAAGTTTAGAATATGAATAAAAAATTAACCCACCTTTATCAGGCTTTTTAGGTTTTGTTTCCTTTTTTGTTTTGTAGTAGTCATTTTGAATTTTTCAATGTGCGAGGTCTGGAACCAAAATTACAGAAGTCTGGGAATCGAAAATACTTAATGGATCGCTCACTTCCGAGATTGAAGCAGGCTCTGAGCAATTTTCATAATTTCAGTTCCAGACCTTCACTAGTAGACCATGCATGTAATAAAAATTAAAAAAAAAAAAACAAAACACGTGCAAGAGCTCCTTGTGCTTATTGCAGATATTCCAAGTTGATATGTAAGTACCTACACTAGTAGACCACGCATGTAATAAAAATTAAAAAAAAAAAAACAAAACACGGGCGAGGGCTCCTTGTGCTTATTGCAGATATTCCAAGTTGACATGTAAGTAGAATAACAAAAGCCCATCTCGCAAATTCGAGTGTTACTGACAATTGCTAAGTGATAATATAAGTTATCAAGTAAGCCATGATCATCGCAGTTATGAACGCAATTTAAGCAATTGCGAACAGAAGCCTGAAAAAGTCAGGACTTCAACTTCAACTTCAACTTAGACTTCAACTTCACCTTCACCCCGTTGAAGTCCTGACTTTTTCAGGCTTCTGTTCGCAATTGGTTAAATTGCGTTCATAACTGCGATGATCATGGCTTACTTGATTTCAAATCCGCAGTTCAATATATGAAAGATTTCATATATCACTTCACAATATAAGTTATATTAACCTTAACGTACTCCAGTTCTGCTCAATGCCGCAGTATAGTTTTTTTTATAAGATGTTCTCATAGTTGCACAATGACAATCTTGAGAACTGACGTTTCCCATTGCATGCACTGCAGTGATGTTCGGTTCTCGAGTTATGTGAATGCAGGGGTACATCAGTGATAAGGAAGGAGCCTCTATTTTCATTAATTTCTTGACTGACCCTTTTTAGAGTAGATCTACTTTTTAGATATGTTTTCCACGAGATGTGTTTATGCAGGCATGCCTGTACAGCTTGCCTTTATGAAAGCAATATCATTCTTACATGCCTCAGTTTTTATTCCACATTTTGATTGGCGGTGCACAAAACCACCTTGAGAGCTGATCACAAAATACATCTTGGAAAGGTTTGACTCAAGACTTATCGTGGGAAATATAAGCTCCTAGTCATGAGTTCTGGGCAAATACAGTGAAGAAGGGCTAAACACTAATGCAGCAATCGACATAAGAAACCAAAGCCAATACATTCAGTTATACAGTTACAAGTGTTCATTTTCTTTCAATTTCTAGATGAAACAGTGGCAGACGATGCAGAAGAATCCACTGGGGGAGTCAGTTCAGTCTGTGCTTGCGGCAAAAATTCTAATGGAATGAGGGCAAACTGCATTAAAGGAGAAGCAAAGTCAAGGTGCCCTTGTGTGATTAGAGGGGCATCATGTACATGGAAATGCAGATGCAGAATGTGCCAAAACAAGGAGACGAACAAAGATGAATAAGAAACACAAAAATCAACAGCGTGTCGCTGCGGGATGAATAAAAAGGGAAACTTTCAATCGTGCATCAAAAGTGTCCATGCTTTCATGTCAGCTGAGGCTGTAATGCAAACCTTTGTTTTTGCAAAGAGTGCAACAATCCATTTTCTCCATTCCAAGAATCAGATGAGGAGAGTCGTTGCAGGCCAATGACTTGGAAGCCTAACAAGGTCTGTGGACAAAGTTGGAAGGGTGCATGTTTCAAACAATTGAATCCTTGTTAGGAGTGCTTGACAGTGTTCCAGTTAACGCTGAAAGTGTTAAAAAGCTTTTCAATTTTGTGGCCAAATCCAAAAAAAGGCTAACGAACTCCGTCTAGATCTAAGAGCAAAAAGTGTAAACCACACACAAACAAAAATGATGCAAGTCAAGAAGACAAAGACAGCGTCTCTAAATCTCTTTTCCACGTGTCTCTAAAGCAGCCAGGTTGACAATTCCATTTCCCTGATCATAATAAGAAACATATTTCTTAGTACAAAGCTGCAAGAAAATAAGAAAGCAGAGTGTAATGACAGAATTGTATCAATTTTCTACAAGTTATTTAAGGGTGGCAATTGCACTGAATTTGCTCAAAAGAAAGATTTTGTTTGTAAAGTTTGAACTGGAATGATTTATCAGGGTAAAGAACTGACTTGTCGTTGGGAGATGTTTGACAAGAAGTACTCCTTTTGGAATCTTTTCAAGAATTTGAACACAAAGTTCACTACGCCTTTCGTCTAAAGTTCTCGCTCTGTGTTCACTGCTGGATTGCCAGCAAACCAGGCTGTCCTGCTACAATCAAGTGGGACAACTGTCAGAGCTCCTTCCCAAGATCCTGCGTTTGCAGCTCCTGAGCGGCCACTCTCTGTTCTGGGAGAATATGTGGCAGCTGGGCTGAGCAGTGAGCAAACAGATGAGTCGGGAGGCCCAGAGGGCAGTGTTGCCTGCCGTGCGACAAAGGCTGCCGGAAGACCCTCCCTGAAGGCCCTATTTCACCACCGATAGAGGCCTCCTGGTCATAGTTTTCACTTTCATAGTTTTCACTTTGGCACTCAAAGTTTTCTGTATGAAAAAAGAGAAATAAAAAAAAGAAAACAAAACAAAACAGTGAAACAAAAATTAAATAGCAATAAAAGCCAAGAAACTCTTTCTCAGCATGCAATGCCTAACAGCAATTCAGTAGGGTACACTGGAATTTCATTTGATGTGTTTAACAAGAGCATCTTGACAATTTCTTATTGTGAGGGAAAGAGAACATAGGGAAATTGGTAAATAAATAAGAAAAATGATATTAGAGGCAAAAAATCATTTTCAAAGACCAGCCGCATGGACTGCATTGCGCTTAGGGGAGTGTCGTTTGTTTAGCCGGGTCGAGTAAAAAGTCTTATCAAATCTATCCATCCATCCATCCATCCATCGATCGATCGTCACTACTAACCTTTAATACAAGCCAGCCAAACTTAACCAAAATCGACCAGCAGACAGGCAAACACCAGTTTGCAACTATTCACACTTTTGCAAAGTTGAGCTGGCCCTTTTGGAAACACCAATTCTCCACTCAATTCTTGTCCTCTCCGCCGCCATCTTGGAAACAGGCCAGTCTTCACACAGCAGGAGAGGGGCCTGGATTTTTGCCCTGTTTGAGGCAAAAACACAGTCCTCTCTCCGTCAAGCCCGCCAAACTTAAAAAGCGATGACTCACGAAACTAAAATCCATAAAATTGCTGAAGTCAACGGAAACAATATTTTAACCGTGGGAAACAAAATAAAAAGTGCTTGTTTTTAAGATTAGTAATGGTTACTATATTTCATCACTTCTGCTTGTGGCAATGACAGCCGCCTTGTAATCCTATTTTGATGACAGCGGTAAAAAGTTTTTCCAAAGGAAAAAAGACCGCCAAATTTAAATCTCACGTTAATTAGCAGCTGCTAAACTTACAACTACACGTCGCATTAACTAAACTATATTCAGTCAGAGCAGAATGTTGTCGCAAGAGGGTGAAATTTTTTAAAGGTCTCCATTCAGTTCCACTAATCATGAGTCAGCGACAGAGAAAGCTGGAGTTTTTTCGTGGTGACAGTACAAGGAGGGAAGAAAAAGAAGAAGACCCTCGTCCTAGTACCTCTACAAGTACCTCTCTCCGTACAAGTAGGGAAAGAGAAGACCCCAATCCAAGTATCTCTAAAGAAACACTTTTCGCAGTACTGACTGCATCGTCTAAGAAAATTAATCAGAACTTCAGGTATTCAATACTACATAACGATAACATGAAAACGCAACATTTCAATGGAATATGCTACACAATTCCTGCACTAGTTGTTAACAAAGGGTACCGTAATTTCTGGACGTTTACCCGCACGGCGGATTACCCGCAGTGGTCTATTTTTGTAGTAAGGGGAAAAAAGTTCAACAGATTACCCGCACTGGCCTATTACCTGCACCCAAAAACCAGAGAAAATCGTGCTACAGTATTATCGGGATAAGAATTCACAAACTTGGAGTGATGAATATTCCATGTTTTTGTTTA
>BLAZ01000360.1:1119610-1122614 GCA_014633955.1 Acropora tenuis | reverse complement strand
ATTTTTTTATTCTTAATTTGAAACCTTGAAAAAGGAAAAAAGCGAAAAAAAAAGAAAATTTGAACAACAACAAAAATCAAAATGAAAAACAAAATATTGGAAAAAAAAAGCGAGAAATTAAAAAATTTCAAATTAGAGAGCAAAAAAAACTAAACTTGGTAAAAGAAAAAAAAGAAAAAAGTAAAAAAAAAGACAAAAACAAAGTTAAAAACAAAAACCAAAATTGGTAAAATGAAAAACAAAAGAACTGAACAGTAAGAAAACAAAAAACATTTTCCAAAGGAAGCCCTCCTGAACTTCCGTAGGAAACTGTAAAAAGATAAGAATGTCGAATTATGACATGTGGCAGTTTATCAGAGGGAAAATTCTTGTCATATAAAATGATAAAGCAAAAAAAGTCAACGTTGTGTTTCCTTTCCGATTGGAAATGCCTCAAAACACGCACGACAAAAAAGTGTGTTCGTGTTCGCGAAAGTTGTCCTGTAGAAGCTCTCAAGGTCATACGATTCTCAACCAAAAAATTTGCCAAAAACCTGACTTCAACTTTGGATTTGGTTCACGGGATTCGAAATCAAGTCCTCGCTGTGTACCTCACGAAACGCAAGCCACCGAGTTGTCTTTTCCTTTTGAAGTCTTCAGCGATCGAAGCGTGGAGGGTGACTCCTCGATGCATTTCTTAACTCGCTCTAAAAATCTCGGACTTCCCGTAATCAGTGCGCTAAGAAGCTTTTACGACGTTTTTCACAAGGTCTACAGAGTAAATGCGGCAATAATTCAGTCCTCTGGAGGAAACTGCCGTAAATCTCTTCGGCGGCAACGAGAGCAACGTACGATTTGCTTTTCCAAACATATTTTTACGGTTGGCAGAATCTCCCACAGACACGAAGAGCTTACAAGAACTTGTTCCGTTACTAGACGCTGCGTATATCTTCGGAATCCTCGATTTTTGCCCTCGCAGTTCAACTGGTGCTCCGACACATCAAAGATGTGTTATATTTTTCTTCAAATTTCCCCTTCCAGAGTGGGATCAGTAAAGACAAAATTGCGACTTGGTTACACCTCCCTCTTATTGTTTTTGTTTTTGTCATCTCCCACTTTTTGGAAGACACGTGACCAGCCTGAACCAGGGTCTTTCTCTCATAGCTCCCTTTGGAGTGGCGACATGAAAGACCCTGGGAGCGAGGTGCGGCTGTAATTTGATTGACGATGTGGCGATGCGCACAGTTTGGCGCACAAAGGGCCAAACACTCTAAACATATTTGCTGAGAATGAGCTCAACGTACGACGTGCCTTTAAATTTGCAAAATGATTCTGTTGGAAACTCAACTCTGTTTGTTTTTTGTGTGTTTTTTTTTTACGTAAATAATAAATGACTTTGAAACTTTTAAGGAAATAATAAATGACTTTGAGACACGTAAGTAAAAACGCTCGATGAAGGTCACATTATATTTCGGATTGTTCCTTTTGTCATTTTTCTTGAGAAAAGTCACAATTGACAGGTCATTCTTTCTGTTTAGCTCATTCTGGCTCTTCGCTTTTAGGGGCTTTGGTGAGTTTATTGAGTTTGTATTGAAATTTAGAATGAGCATTGGACTGAGTTATAGGGCCTGAAAAAAACAAGGGACTTTAGCGGGGTTGAAACCCGTGAGCTCGCGATAACGGTGTGGTGCTCCAACCAACTGCTCTGCGAAGCTAGTTCGCAATTTACTAGGCGTCGCGAGGTCACGCATTCAAGCCACGTTGAAGTCCTGAAATTTTTTCAGGCTTCATTCTGCAATTGCAATCTGCAATTTCAATTCCACAGTCCATGAATACGATTCATTTCAGCTACGTAATTTCATTAGATGATAGAGTGAGACAAAGGTTTTGTTGGGTCAATAAGATCAGCCGTCATCAGTGTGTCGAGTTGGTTGAGTTTTGCTTGTTCTAATGGAAGAAACCGTTTTTGGTTGCTTTGGTTGGCCAACTTTTTCAACCAGCACTGAACGTGGTTGAAATGATTCATGCATGACCTCGTGTCATGGAAAGCCTGCTACTACTCTACTGAGCAAGAAATATCGTGTTTTCAAACGTGTGAAAACGGTTGGAAAAGTGTTCCATTGTTAAAGTACAACAGTTTCAACCGAAATCGGTTATGGATGGAACTGTTGACCCACGACCAAAGTAAGGGGGATAATGGTTCAGGGTTGAGAACAAATGGTTATCGAATATCAGTAGAAACGTGAGGCAAGCGAAGAAGCAAATGAAGATCATGACAAGTATGCAGGAAGAAAAGAATAAAGTACCAACATAGGGTAGGTGGAAGGACCTGCAGAGAATCGGTTAGCCTGCGGCACTGGCGAAGTTTTGTCGTCACATGTTCAGTATTTCCTTCGTGGAATCTATCTTGAATCCTGAAGCAGAAGAAGGTTGGGGAGAGGAATAAATTATGACTAAGTGGGAGATAGATGAAAGTCTCATTCCCCATTAAGACGCCAGTATTACAGGCCACCAATCGCTAAGAAAGTGAAAACATTGACAAAGTTTGGAGAAGAGTGTCACTTTAAGAAGAGAAATACTTCTCAGCCATGTGAAAGATAACGGTTTCCCATTGTGTTAAGATTTAAAACACATTCAAATGTCTTGTTATCTCTGCAGGACTGTGGACGGACGCCAGGATTGGCAGACTGTAAGCTATGCAGTTTTGACTGAAGTTCAAAAATTCATCAATAGGAAATATAGTACCAAACTCGCGGTTAACTCGTTCAAGTTCACCAAATATTCAGTTGCACATTTGGAAACAAGTTGAAATCTGCGAGTTTTTAATGACACCGAAAGGCTTAGCTACAATGAGGTAAATTGAGCGGCATTGCCATTGAACCTTCATAAAACAAAGTCAAGTTAGTGCCATTACCACGCAGTGCTTAAGAAGTTGCCTTAAGAAAAGAATGGACACAAATTCAGCAGGTGTATTGAACGAACATTTGAAAAAGAAAAGGAGACTACAACAGTCCCATGAAATAAG
>BLAZ01000360.1:1034615-1037445 GCA_014633955.1 Acropora tenuis | reverse complement strand
CCCCCCCCCCCCTTCCCCCGGCTCATACGCCTATGCGTATCAGGAGTCGTATTGAGACCTCAAAAGCCTTGATCTTCGAGAACAAAGCTCACCGATGCTTTCAGATTTCTTCAGGCCCAGTGGTGATGAAGACTTGAGGAATTTTCTCGTCACTGACAAAAGTGATGGCCGTACAGTGGGCTAGGTGTCTTTTAAAATTGTCGATACCTTGTTTTGCACTGTCCGGTCAGTGACTGAAATACGCGCCATACATTTCTCGATCGGTTTTTCCTCTCCTCTTCGATATATACTAATGACCGCCTTTACAATACTAGACAACGTCCTTTGTAGAAGTGAACGAACTACAAGGTCACCCGACCCGTGATGACACCGTAAGTGTTTGCAGACGGAAGTGAGCTCTAACTTGCACATTTAAAGTGGTCATAAATGTATCTCAGTGACATATTCAAAGAATCATTTCTAAACAGCATAATAGGTCAATCGTTTAAATCTGAGACATTTGACGGCTAATATTGGCTCGAGCACAATTGGGGGATCAAGAGGAACCTACTTGACTGGGTCGGAGACCGCGCACCAGTCGAGCTGTCATGCGGGAGGTCGTGAGTTCGACTCCGGCCGGACCATCACTCAGGGTCTCAAAATAACCGAGTAGAAAATGCTGCCTTTGTAATTACATCAGCAAATGGTTAGACATTCAAGTTTTCTTGGACAAGTCAACGGGACTTTGTGGAGTGCTAGAACATGAGGATGAGACTATTTGAGCGAAGGAAAACAACACACCGTCATTGAGAACTTTCAGACCAAGCCTACGTTACTTCTGGCGTCCCTCAAGGTTCTGTGTTGAGACCAACACTTTTCGCCCTGTATACCGGCGATCTACCTGAGGCAATCAGTTCTGCATCCCTTTGCATGTACGCTGACGACACTGTTGCCAACTCGGTCATCAACGCACTAAATGAATCAGAAGATTAGAGTTCAAAGAACCACTTGTTTCCTCACTCTAAGTGTGAAGCATTGATGTTACTACAGGGCAATTTTACTGGTCCGATTAACGCTATAACACTGTGAAACTACACGATAAAATGGATGACCCACGCACGATTGTTAGGCGTAACTATCGATAGCAAACTTACATGAGCTCAACATATTTCTGAAGTGAAAAAACGTTTTTTGAACAAATTAAATTTACGCGTAGTTCTTTTTTGACCTCGTAATATCTTTTTAGATTTTAAGATGATTTTACACTCTGTACCCTATGCGTTTCTGATATGGGGAAGCTTTACCAACACGGAAGGGTCCCTTGCCGTAGAATCACTTCACTGCAGTGCTGCAAAGTTAATATATGGCCTTACGCAAGATGTAGAATCGAAGTACTTTAAGATAGCCAAATGGGATTCTCTACCTTTTATGTACAAAGTTAAGCGAGCAACACTGGCATATAAGATCTGCATATAAGATCTATTACGATCGATTGCACCCTCCCCCCTCCCCTTAACGGAACATATGCTACTATGAAGTCTTCTCATATGCATCACTTACGAAATAAAGAATACGGTAATAGTGCCTCTTTTTAACACATATTTCATGAAAAATTAAATAGCATCGAGAGCATCTGTTGTGTGGAACCTCTTTACTCCGGATCTTGCGAAGACATCCAACGTTAGGAACTTAACTAGAATGGCCTCCAAATCTAACAATCTACGTAATTTGGACTTTCAGGTGGAATCTCTACAAACATTGTCCCATAATAACAATGGTATTTTTTTTATAGTATTGAGAAGATTTTAATTTACTTTTCTTGTTTTAGCTAGCTTAAACGCACGACCCATAAGAGGCAACGCTTTAATCATGATCGTGTTGAAATAAAAGTTATTGTATTATATTGTTTCTTTAAGAATAACAGGCCCAAACTCAAGCATCCGATACAAAGCGTGGCTTCGTTGTTGTATTTGTTGGAGCAAAAATCTTATAATGTGAGATATGTGTGGTTAATTCCATGGCTCCTCAAGGACTTCGTATTCAATCTCCACGGTATAAAAATTCGATACATTCCGATGCGAGAGACTGGTTACTAGCTTCAAGCACTGAATCGAGACTCCGGGCAATAGCGTTTTCTCGAGTGTGCTAAATTGTTTAGGTGCATTGGAGTTGTCGGTCTTTCTTCTTAACATTTTGGTTTAGTTCGGCTTGTGATCGCAGCCGCATTGAATGAACAGAACCTTTGTCTAATCACTGTTGAATTGGGACATCTGAAGAAGAAGATGAAAAGAATCTTGAGTATTTTGAACGTTAAAAATTACCTTGGCCTCGAACGTTCCTCCATGAAAGAGGCATTCAAACATCCTCAGAAGGAAGAGTAGAAATAACTAGAGGGGCACCAATTGGAGAAAAGGCTAAAGGCAAGGCACTTAGGTGGACATGTTACACCAGCCCCCTGGTGTAGCCATCACCGTAAGCATGTGCACAACTATATCTCCCGGGTGGATATCAGTCAACCATGGACAGTTGTTTCGGTCCTCTTAGGCGTCATGAGCATGGCGCAGAGGATGGACCCAGTAACAGCGGATCTGTGTGTCACGTAAATTTATGTCGAAAAAAGTGGCTTAAAGTAATCCAGCTTCCGATACGCATGCCGTGCGAGAACGACGGTTGTGCTGTTCCCAATCACAGCTACCACATTTTTAATGTGGAGCTGCCGCTTAAAGAGGTTTGCAAGAAACCTTCTGTGACAAGCGTCGGTTGGTCCATTCTAAGTTGGCCGAAAGAGCTGTTCCGAGTTGGCTGATATCTGCCCAGGTGATATGGTTGTGTAATGACTTCAACGATTCCC
>BLAZ01000360.1:974804-979804 GCA_014633955.1 Acropora tenuis | reverse complement strand
AAGCACAGTAGACTCCCCCTCCACTTGATGAAATATTTTGATATACTTACCCACCACTACGCATGGTCTAATAAAGAATTCCAAGAATTTTCAGCCTCTTTTGCATCAAGTATAAAGACATCATATTTTATCCCACTCTTTGGAATATTGTCCTCTGATGCCAGAATTTTCATCAGGAAAGTTTAATATTACGTTGCTTACTTGAAGTGTCATGCCCTATTCTAAACCTAACGTTCTCTGTCCTTAGGACTTCACACTAAAAACTGAAAAAATCAACAACACGTGCTACACACCTTGCTGTAGCGATAGCTGTTCCTCCAAGCGATTGGTATGGATAATCAATAAAAATAATTGCTAATCAATGAAAATTGACAATCACAAATTTCTTTAGCATCGATTGGTTATCGATTATCATTATTAATGATTAATTGGCCTCAATTGATCGATTGATTTTTCGATCATCAATATCAATTTCATCGATTGTTCATGCTCTGCACCATAGCTATCCAACTGGTGGTCTATTATCACTGTAGCGTTCTGATTGGTTGCACTACTACTAGGCTACATGTTACTAAGCCCACGAGTGGCAAAAAGCACCACTTTGAAAACCAAAACAATGGCGGCTGAATCGCCTTCTATCCAGCTTTAACTACTGTAGCAAAAGACGTTTTGTTTCGATATTTCTTGGACCAACTAGTTGGATTTTACTAAAACAATAATAATTATTATTCCTCTCACCCTCATGGCTTCTGAATCAACAGCCCATTTGGCCCTTGGCCTCATGGTCTATTGACTCAGAGTCCATTCTGGCTCAAGGAATAATTAACAGTTAATGCTAGTTAAAGCAGGTATACCTACCAACTTTTTTTAATTTAAAGGCGTGACATTTTTCTCCTGAGAGTGCCAGGATTTTTCGTAGGGCGCCACTGATATCCGAGGATGTGCGAAGAGTTCCGAAGACTTCTGTCTGGCCAGTACATAGTCGATGCTTTGAATATTTATAAGATAACACATAACTCATCCACAATTGAAAACATTCCTCTAATTTGGTTGTAGTAAACATGCGAAATAGACATGACAGCACCAGCTGAAGCCGAACAGCTGCGCCGACATATCATTTTCAAATGTACCCCCTGCCAGGGTAAATTCCAACAAGACCCAAAAGTAGAAAGCGTTTGAAACAAACTCGCGACAAATGACCTCCTTCTTTCAGTTTCCTTTTTCTTTCCAACAGCAATGTGAACTATTGACAAAACATTGACATGGGACATTTTGAGATCCAGACGCAACAGAACAGACAGGACACAGTTGAAATAAAAATTGAATTTCTTATCAGTTCAACGTAGCATGGATCTGATTAGCACGACTGTGAACATCGTCAATTTCATTCAAGAGTGTCATCCAACCCCACATCACTTTGGTGGCCAGCTTCCATTGTAAATTATCAAAAAACTGCAGCCTCACCATAGCCGATAACAAGCTAATTTCTTGAATATGCGCACTGAACGTTAAAATTTAATTACAATCAAACACTACAATACGAACGGTAATAGTTTGAGGTCAGCTAGCGAAAAGGTTTCCCACAAGATTTTAAGGGGTTGCATGGAACCACAACTAAATTTGGTACAGGAACCGGAAATAGCCCTGCAACTTTGACGTTCTCATTCCTAACCTACCTCATCCCCAGTGACTTTCCTCATTAAAAATAAGAGAATTTGAAGTCATTCATTCACATGGACTTTTATTTTCTCTCACTGGTTTCAGTTTTGTCAATAAATACTTAATATATTTTTCAAAATGTGTCAGTCAATGCTGTAATGGATCTAACGTTTCCACCAGGCAAGAGAAATTGGAACACAGGCGTGAGTAGGAATGACATCGAAGTTTTTGATCCGCAGGCATGACACTTGGCGGGTATACATAGGGCCAAATGGGCAATTAACTTAGAGGCCATGAGGGCAAGAGGAATAATTATTGTTTTATTACAATCTAACTACAGCAGTTGGTCATAAAAATATTGTGACAAAACATCTTCTGCTGGTTCAAGCTAGACTTTAATATTTTTTGCTGCTAAAACATTACAAATATGGTGGACGCTTTTCGCTACTAGTGGGCCATAAAATATACCCAAGTGATAGCTCAACCAATCTGAACGCACTATTGATAATGGACCACTCGTTGGATTTTATTAATATTTATAATTTAAATATACATAGGCCGTGTAGTAGCTCTCGTATACAGTACAAAATTATTGACTCCAAGTCCAAACCCAAAACAAAGGACTAAAAACAGCTTCTCTTATTTAATTGGTATTATACCAGCTTCTATTGTCTCAGTCATACTTTCCGTGCCTAAGAAATGCCTTGGTCTTTTGTTTCGGGTTTGCGTATACGTATCGAGCCAATCACATTATACACTGCGAGACCTGCTTCACACGTCCTGCGGGCACAGTATTAGGAGTAATGAAACAGCAAATATTAGAGAAAAGGGTTTTAAACAGTACCTTCGCATCTTTAGTCTTTTTGGGTGGCATTTCCCTTGCGCACACTACCAACACTATCTGTGTATCTGGATCTGGCACACTAGCACACACTCATGTCTCCTGCTCGACCCAATTCCCGCCAAGCAGAATCACTCCTTCATATATCCGTCACCAAACACATGTTCGCTACTAAGGGTGGCCATCTTGTCTTGTGTCTTAGGACTTAATCTCAATCAGCTAGATGTAATGAAAGGTGAGTTTCTAAAATTTACAGATTCTATTTTCATGCAGAAAAAAATGGGGGGAAGCAAGTGAAGGGATTGAACAAATGTTGGAAAATCTGAGTCCATCCGAAGAGATAAAGGCGGAATTGAGAATTCAACGAAAGGGCAAAAAGCCAAAATATATTTTTTGTTTGCCTGTGCAATAATCATCTTTTCAAGTGAGTTAGGCAAACCTTTATGGGAAAATAACGACTTCATTCACTGTCAGGACAGACCTCATTTTGGGGTCGGATTGTCTGTACTAAAACGACCTTGGTCATGATTTTCCCAGACATGTATGATATTTTTAATCCTGTCAATAACAAAATGCTCCAATTATGATTAGTTGCTAGCAGCCCTTATTTCCCGGTTATGGCTTAGTTGCCTGTTTCAGGTCCAAACTCTCCGATTTGACCTGACCCA
Organism: Acropora tenuis; assembly: GCA_014633955.1. Lineage (NCBI taxonomy): Eukaryota > Metazoa > Cnidaria > Anthozoa > Scleractinia > Acroporidae > Acropora > Acropora tenuis. Next base: position 976,636 of record BLAZ01000360.1, on the reverse strand, counting down.
TTGCAAAAATTTGTAACTGAACAGGCGAAATAGGACAGTTAAGCAGCCAATTAAGCACTTCATGCCACTAACCAATTAACTTTAACTACCTAGCGCACCCTTGGCAATCAAAATCAAGGAAAGTTTCTTAAGTGAGCAGGTTGACGGGTGCAGATTGAAAACAAACATGGATGAAATTAGCTGGTCCAATGACTTTTATTCAGATATGTTTTTCTCAGATTTTGACAGCCTTTCTTGGGCTGTTGACTTAGAAAGTTTCCCGCATTTTGTCGTGGACACAATTAACTTTTATGTCCTGCAATTCAGGGGTAATTAAGCTCATAATTTCAAGCACTTGCCTGATTACTCCCTGAACTGTACTCCACACAGTCCTTACCATTACTAATCGCAAATATTACACTTTATTCAAATGTCATTGATTTAAAAGAGCATGAATTTTCTTCTAATTTACTTCCTACCGTGTGAGTGGACAGTTTGTAATCGAACTGTCTGTAATTGGACAGTTAGATAAACTAATCGCAATTAAAGCTGCAAAAAAAAAAAGAAAAAATGGAAATTTTTAAAAAACAAAATCACAAAATTGAGAATTTTCTGATTTTTTCACCAGTTATTTGTCCTTTCTAAGATCCTCAGAAAGTGTAATATTTATGATTAATATAATTATTGGTAATAGGACTTGCTGTCGTCCAATTGTCTTGAATGATACTCTTGATTAACAAATGGCCATTATTCATAAATAGTTGCCAATTCATTATTTTTTTGTCCTTGTGCAAATCAGCCTGCCAAGCCTTGTTATCATGAATAATAATAATAATAGTAATAATGATAATAATAATAACAGCATTTATTTAAACACAATTAAGAAATTCAGCAAGGTCCATGCACCATGACTGAGTGCCAAATATTTTGCCGTCTCGCCTGACCTAACTCATAAGCATTTTATCATAATATTATTATGATCACTGCCCTTTACCTTTCCTTCTTTCCTTTCGTCTTTCTTTCGTTCGGCCAACATTTATTTTTGTTGAAGAAGTTCTATATCAGACAGGTCGCCAGGGTAATAAAATTCGCTCTTGGAATGTTCACTTACATCGCTCATTTTGACCAAAAAGTTGGGATTTATATAGCAACAAAGTTGTTACAGTTTGCATCTCGCAAAGAGCTTTACGCCATCCTAGCAGGGCTGGACGTCTTTTCTGGCCCTGGTCGTGCCGTCGCGTGCAGCCATCATATAGGCATATGAGCACCATTGTTAATTATAATTATCTGCTCAATATTGCATTATATGGAATAGACATGATAAATTTGCCTCATTTTAAGATCTGCTCTTACTTCTTTATAAATGCGTGGGTCACAGTTTGGTAAAGTTAATATACATGATTTTTTTTTGTACCAGTTGAATTTTATTTATTTATTTTTATTTTATTTATTCCTCCGATCCCTAGCTGATAAAATATTTATGTAAATACAGTTATGTATAGTGTGGAAAAAGATGATAAATTATAGTAACAGAATGATAAAGTACAGGGACAGAAATTACAGTGCTTAGATTAGGTGACATTGAATATTGGAAGGAGAGGAGAGGGGCACGTCTATTATTGTTAAAAGTTAAGTATAACAAAGAACTTGAGATTTTTAATAAAAAAGTAAAGGAAAAATGACAAAATAGCTCAGTAAGTTATAAAAGAGATACGGTATCATTAGTATTGAGCAAGATAACAAGGTAAAAGTGCTTTTCTGAACATTTTTCTCGACGGTTTGTCCCTGATGAACTGCGGAATAAATTATCATTCCAAAAGAAACTTCCGATAATTCTGGGGCAAAAAATCTGA
>BLAZ01000360.1:967304-969804 GCA_014633955.1 Acropora tenuis | reverse complement strand
ATGTGATCATAGTTTGATTGAAGCCTAAAATTATTAATGTATGAGAATTGACATAAGCTTAACCTACCCTTTAAGCATTTCATGGTACAATGAGTTATTATTAATTTTTGCCTAATTACCAGTGCTTGAATGGGTACCTGCAAAACTACAGAATAATAATTAGTTTTGAATGCTCAGACTTTTTCCCCTGTAAATGCTGTGGTTACATAAGCCTGCCTGTCTCACAGTGGGCATTTCAACCCCTCTTAAAAGACCAAAAAAAAAAAGAGGAAATACTAGTAATTTTTCACTGGCTTAGTGAAATGAAATAAGTGAAAAATGTTTTTCTCATGCACCGCTGAGGGCTGGGTTTAGGTCATGTTACCTATGGGGCTGGCAGTTATTTTTGTTGCGTCCACCATTGCCGACTCCCCCCCCCAACCCACCCAAATATTTTAAGTTTTTATTCAACACCAGTATAATGTACTAGCCTTGAACTTTTTTCATTTTTTTCTGGTCTTACTGTAAGTGCAATGCTAATTGTATTAGTTTTGAATTTGCAGTAAAGGTCAGGTGGCGGTCAGCTTGACATGGCTACCAGCGGTGTGTGAGAAAGGCTTTTGTTTTTTTTTTCAGTCAGGGAGAGTTCTCAGCAATAATTGAGCTGCCTGAGGGAGAACATGAATACAAATTTTGTGTTGATGGCCGCTGGATTCATGACCCAAATGCTGTGAGTGAAATTTCCTGTATTGACTCATTTGGTATTCATCGCTGATCTAATGTCATTCTCTTTAAGAGTGGCACTTTCTGGAATATCAGTGAAGTACTATACATGGATTTGCTTAAAATCTGATGTGTATTCTCTAATTCTTACAGCCGACAACAAATGATAATTTTGGGGGCAGAAATAATGTGATCAATGTGAAGAAGTCTGACTTTGAAGTATTTCAAGCTCTGGAGTCTGATGCAAGTGCTAGTATAGGGTCTGCAGGATCAATCAGTGAGTACTACGCTCTTTTTGCGATAACCAGAAGGAAGAATTCATTGTCATTTATAGCATTGCTAAGTTTCAGTTTTCAATTCTTGGGCTACTGAATGGTTCAAGCAGTCAAAGTGCCTAAATTATATGAAGTAAAAACTATCTGAATCTAATGCAATAGATTATCATTTTCTGATTTTCAGTATGAGGGTTTAAGTTGGACAAACATTCACTTTGAAGTATATGACCGAATCCAAAGTTTGAATTTGGCACCAAAAGGGGTCTGTTCATATCTTGTGTGCTACAGAGCTGTGATTCAGAAATTAAATGCCTCAGAAGACACAAGTGTCATGGCGGCTTAAAGAGAAAGGTTCAATCTTAGGGACTTATTTATATGCTGCTGGTAACCCAAATATGATAAACTCCAGTAATTAAACTGGTATTCGGGGAACCTAAGAATGCATTATTTTCTGATGGATGAAACTGTATGGCGGATGTGGATTTGCTTTGCCTGAATTCATAGGAAAGATTTCCTCCTAGTGAAAAAGTTGGCTTCATGTTCTGGGCATTTTTATGACAGTTGTTTTGATATGGTGGGCTCAGAACTCAGAACGAGTCAAGTGTATCTGTCAGTGACCTAGAGGCTCATCAGTGGAGTGAAATGTTTATAGAAAGAGTTGGGTACCGTATGTATCTTTTAGTGGCTCTGTGGCTCATCTGTGGTGTTATGTATCTGCTTTATTCTCGATGAATCTTTTAAAAAAATATTGATTCCTCAATTCAAACAAAAAATCAAAGCCAATTTTTTATTCATAAATGAATACTAATTTTTTTCGACTAAATAAGCTTGCTCTTTGTCTTCTTTTTGCTCTTTGTCTTCCTTTTTTTTCCTTTCTTTTTTTTTCTTTCTTTTTTTAGTTTGTACCTGCTTTTTGTATAATAATTAAAAGTGTTAACAGTCCAAATTCAAGCTATTGCCTGGCTCCCTGGTTCCATTCCTAAAAGAAAGGAAAGGGATTGGGAAAGATTCCAATGAAAATAAAGAAACAGTTGTCGTAAGTTGCAATGATTATGTTGTGCTTTCTCATTGTCCTCAACTCCAGAGATTTTTGATGAACCTAGATTTGATTGGATTGCCTGCAACCCCATATTCTTTTGCTGCTCTAGGAGATCATTCAGTGTCACTCTGAGAAGAAAAGTAAACTTGGCAAAATCTGTACAAGTCAATATTCCATCCTCATCAATCATAATAATTTATTTGTCGGTCTTTGAAAGTCCTTGACCCACAAAAATCTTGCCGCATCTCAACCAAACTCACGCAATTCAGCTTTTCAATATCTGCTGCCATGGCAACTGTACTTGAGATATTCAAAATTTCAGTTACATTCCACAAAGATGCTGAAACCGTGTGATGGTCCTGTTTGAAGGCAGTCATTAAGCCTCAGATAATATAGTAATAATTACTATATTATCTAATAATAACTATATTATCTGATAATAATTATTATTGCAATGCTTCAATAATGCTACGGCAATGCTCAG
>BLAZ01000360.1:919804-922304 GCA_014633955.1 Acropora tenuis | reverse complement strand
TAACGAAGCTGACGTTTTGAGCATTGCAGCCCTTTGTTTGAGCAAAACTTCCTGATTGTTCTGTAAAGCAAAGTTACATGAACCAACTCAATCAGAAGCGGGTTCTTCGCTTCTGCCTGAGTGTCTCAGGCTGCCACATTGGTTTGTGGAAGCAAAAAACTTGATTTATTTCATTTTCCAGCAAGTTAACGACTCTTACAGCATGGCTAAACACATACCTAAATGTATTTGATAGCTCTTTTCTCCCAAAAGGATTATTGCATTGAAGTCTTTTCCATCTTTCAATTCTAAGATGATATCTTCCAGCTTTATATTCTGCAGAGCAATCATTTTGTTTTTGAGAAAAATCTCTGTTATTTCCAAAATCATAAAAATCCTGCATGACCAAAATCCTAAATGGATAAAAATTCAGCATGAGCTTACACAAGGATAAACAGGTACTGTAAAATGAAAAACCAAAATGTTGAGTTTCCACAACAGGTTACAAGGAATGTACAAGGAAACACCAGTATCAAATTTGATTACCTTTTGCCTGGAAAATGCAGCCATTTCAAATTTGTGAAAATAGGCAAAGTAATCCATGGAAGCATAACGCGTCTGTCAACACTACATATAATGACACTGTGTTCTCCTGAGCCTCACTTGTTTGCACGCATAGGTTGGTGAATTGCTGGGATTTGTTAACATCACCAAAATCCTCATGAAACTGATTTGATAGTGCTTGATTATCAAGCAAATAGCATTACAATAATTATTATTACAATAATTAATCTTTTTGTAAGACAAGGCAAACCTTTTTCTTGGTGTAAATTGATATTGTTACAATCTTGTCATTTTGATACCAGTCATACCTGAGATAGATGTAAAAGAGGAATGTTAAAGAAGAAGAAATGTTAGCCCTTTTCTTTACATAGCTAAAATAATAATCCCTTATTTTTGAGAGCTGGAATAAAAATAAAAGACTTAAGAAATTGGCTGAAATTCTCCTAAAGATGCTTTGCCCAAGTCCAGGGACTTTCTCATTTGACAACAAGTCTAAGCTTGCTCTCTTTCTGTCTCTGCTATCATTCTCTCCACACATCATTTTAATTTATTCTTTCAAATAACAACTTCAAATAATATTAGTCTGGTGCAGAACAATTTGAGATTTTTTTGCTAAGAAAAATAAGATTAAATTATAGACAATATTATTAAAGTAGTTTTCATTCTCATAGCTGCACCAGAAGAGTAGCTCTTCTGCTGAAATGGCACAAAGTCAAAATGTAGGGGCTTGGTGACTAATTTTGAAACTGGTCGCAATAGTCCTCCTTTCAAAACTTGTTGCCAGGCCCCTACATTTTGACCATGCCCATTTTAATGGAAGAGCCCGCTTGCAGGCTTCGTGTCAGAGAAAATGTTGCATCTGAAATCGAACAAATAACTGTAAAATATTCCTCAGTGAATTAGCTGCCACAATTCTATTGCAATCACTAGAATGCAAAAACGGTCTTTTACTAAATAATTTGGTAGGTCCTTCAAACACCAAAAACAATAAAAAAGAGTCATGCATTCATTTTTTTAACAGTCTCATTTTTCAATCTTTTCACAGTCTAATTGTCATTCACCTTGTAATGGTCCTGACATGGCTTTACGTATCATTGTTTCACTTTCATATAAAACTGTTCGCAACATTTTTTGGGCTACTGCTGTAACAGTCTTATCATCATTCAACACTTCTCTTATCTGTCCTTTAACCTTTTCAATTCCTTCTCCCATGCACCCAATCACAATTTGCACTATTGCTATTCTGAAGCCTGGCCTTCTTTCTCCGAGTTCAAATGCCAACTCCTGGTATTTTCAAAGGTTTTCTGTTGTACATTTCATCAATATTCTTCTCGTTTTGAGTCATGCCATGTCTATTATCATAATTTTCTTATCGTCTAGAAGCTTGAGTACAAGATCAGGTCTTTGTCCTGTCTCTGTCTTTCTTGAGTTGAATAAAATCTTTCTTCTCTGCGTGTCAATTACTTTTCCTCATTCCCACTTTCCTTGTACCTATACTATCTCTTGTCCAATTATTATGCCATCCATTCTGTTGCAAGGATCTTCAGCTTGCTGTTGTGCCTCTTTGTGTATTCCCTTGCTGCCACAACCTTACATTCACTTAGTAGCTGCATCACAGTTCCCCTCACTTCTCCACATAATTGGCATCTGTCACTTACAACTTAGTCCACTGCTCTGTTCCCATCCTCGTCTCAACCATCTGTTGTTGCCTACTTATGATGGCTGCAACTTTCTTTGAACTGAAGGACCAAGAGCAATGTGTGGTGCAAACCTCATGGAGAAAAAGAGAACAGAGGACCTGATGGAGATGTTAGGATTGACGGAAACAGCAGTTTACATGGCAAAGGCGAATGGAGTGAGATGGTACGGGCATGTGTTGAGGAGGGATGATGGCACGTTCTGAGAAAAGCATTGGAGTTTGAAGTGAGGGGCAAGAGGAAGTGAGGACGACCAAAGA
>BLAZ01000360.1:909804-912304 GCA_014633955.1 Acropora tenuis | reverse complement strand
CAATGGTGGGAGAATAAAGATGACCATGAGAATTGCTGCACTACGAGACCAACCTGTATCCATGGGAAGAGGTTGGCAGAGGAATCAGAGCCTAGAGAACAATTGTGCATTCAAGCAGAGGAGAGAGTCTGAACAGGATGATGTTGGGTCGAGAGCTGCATGGGGAATTCCCAGGGGTCAGAATGAAGGTAGATTAGCATGACAACAACAAGGAAAGGAGGCAGAACTGGGAACAAAAAGAAAAGATGAAGGTATACCCAGACAAAATTAATGAAGGCACACAGCCCCATCAAATATTAAAGTGGGTGATCTTGTCCTAGCCAAAAAAGAACAAATGGTTCCGATGGCCATTGCTGGCATCAAAGGAGATATGATAAGAGCAAAAAACAATAAAAGAACAAAAAACTACGCACATTAAAAACTGCTTAAGAATGGCTACAGACAAGTCGTCACTCCCATGGTCAACGATACCAATCAAGAGGCTGAGGAGCTCAGAAAACAGTGCAACCCAGAGCAAAGACAACAGGTGTCAGACCAGCCAAAAAGAATAATCTGTCTACAAGAGGCACAAAATGTAAGGACTTTATCTGCTACTTATAGCGAGCACAGATCACTGAGCTGACTACTGGACAAACATATTAATCTGGTCACAATAAATTATGGTTACATTTTCTATTCTTGTTATAAGGAGCAGGGGGATGTGGTGGCATGACTGCTGACACACGGGCAGCATTAGTATTATACAGATAATTATATGCATGCACACAAGAGATAATTCAAATTTGCTGAGCAGGTGAATAAAAGAAGGTCAAAATATCAATACAAATGGCATACATACCTTGTGCACCAGGGACAAAGAGGCTATTGTGTGACTTAAGAGATGCTGAAGAGGCATTCAGATATCTTCCTGAGCCTTGGAAAATAATAATCAAATGTATGTCAGATCTACCTGATTTTTCTATTTCAAAGCCAAAAAGTCTTAAATGTTTATCTAAAGGTCCTTAAAAGGGTAGCAAAAAATTAAAACTTCTTGGGGAGTCCCAGCCTTTCACTTTTCAGGGACTCAGTTTAAAAATTGCAACAAGCTTAGCGGACACACTGCTATGTCTTTACAAGGCATTTATACTTCCCCACTTCTACTATTGTTCTATGGTGTGGCACTTCTCTTATAAGACCACTTTACCAAGATCTCTGCAAATATGATGCCTATTTTCTTTTCTGAAAGATTGGCATGTTAAGGTATATGAAAAAGGAGCTAGCTCACTTTCCAAGATTACAGCCTAAAAAAATTATTATTGTCAAATAACTATAGTTCAGCTGATGATCGGTGTGACTGGAAAAGAAATTATAAATATGAGTGCAATGTATTGATCTCACTGGAAAATAAACATAATCTTCACTAACCAGCATCAAAGTATCAAAATCAGAGAAAAAAATATCACTTTTAAAATTATGTTGGTTTAAAAACATGACCCAGGTTAAAAAAAATACCTACCTAGTACTAGTGAAACCATAAAAAACTACATATAATGTATGGGATACCTGTTCTGGAAGGTTTGACCTTAGCAATGTCTCTCTTTAGTGGTCCAATGAAACACTTCTCAAGCATTGATTCTGCATTTACCCATTTATGAGTCTGCAAAACAAACACAGAACTTCAGTGATATTTCACCCAAGCCAATAATTATGGTAATATATCAGCCTGTCATTACTAAACCACAAGCCTTACAAAATTTATGCCTAAAGGCCTCTGTGATGAAACACTGGTAAATAAAAATCCTAATTGCCAATGAAATTACGGTATGATAAACATTTAAATAACACTCACAGTTGCTTATTAAAGGTGTATACCATAAATGTACAAATTTAATATATATATTTTTTTTGCATCAAATTATTCTGATAACAAATAAAAACCCCTGTATGAGACCATTGCTGCTTCAAATTACTGTTTGGGAAGTTAAAGGGACACAAAATGGGAAGACTGTGCACGATTAGGGGGTCCGGGAATGAACCCTTACAAACTGTAGTAAGCCACCTTAAAATAAGCCAACTAATGTCCTTGCATGATAGTTTGTTATTAGAAATGAAAATCAGAGTATAAACTCAAAAAAGTGATTCAAACAGTGAGAGTAACCAATAAACTAATCATAATAGCTCACATAATCATCAATATAACTCCAATAAACATAGGTTCACACCAAGGAGACAAATGGCCACATTTAACCAGAACTAGGCTTCTAGCAGTCTCTTAATTGGGCAAGAGACAAAAAGGTGGCCAAAACAAGTATGCATGCATGGATGAGAATAAGAGGACATGTGCCACTAAATAATTATACATTAAATTTAATCTTCTACAAGGCACCCCCTGTCGTTAACACCTAATTGCTAATTTGAGTCTGGGACATTGCAAAGTCCTCAGTGTCCAGAGATGAAATATCCATATTTTGCAAGCATTCATCATTCATCAAAATTAATTAATTAGCGTTGGAGTTTGAAG
>BLAZ01000360.1:862218-864718 GCA_014633955.1 Acropora tenuis | reverse complement strand
GGTAAAGCTTGTTGGAATCAGTAATTCTGACATTGTCGATGGAAAAAGTACTCCTATTCTTGGCCTTCTCTGGAGTATCATCCTTCGTTTCCAGGTAAGTAGAGATCATTTTATTATGGTTTAACAAAATAGTCCATAATCTCACTTTCCCTCTCAAAAACGTGTTTATTTTTCTTTCACTGTACAGGTTCAAGGCGTCATGGAAAACAGTGACACAGACACTAGTGTAAAAGACTTTCAAGTAGAGAAAAAACTGTTGACATGGTGCCAGACAGCTCTTGAGGGGTACGTGTTTAACTTATGCTATATTTTAGACCCTTTAAAAATTTTTACAAATTATCAACTGGGATTTTGGAGCTGGTTTCAATCATCGCCCATATGCGTATTGACTTGGTGTACTCTTATTTTTGTTTGCTCACTCGAGTTGTCGACCACAGCTCAGATGCGAAGTATCCGAAAAAAAAAAAAGTTAAGGCCGTAGGAGCACTCGGAATTTTACGAGTTACACCGCATCCAAACGAGTAATTCGAAGGTCATAGGTTTCGAGTCCTTGTTTTAGTACTTTTTCGACTTTTTCGTGTCTTCATGAGAAAACATTCCAAGAATTGCATATCCATTTGTATAAATTTGGCTTCACACAATTCGTTTGTCGTCAAAACAATGCTGATCTAGCGCATGTTTTAAACTTTTTTGCGTCAAGGTATGAAGACGTCGTGAAAATGAAAGACTTCACGACAAGTTGGAGAGATGGTTTAGCATTTAATGCAATTATCCATACACACAAGTAAGTAAATGCTCCCTGACTGACCTAAAGGGAAAGACGTTATATTGATGAACTAAATTCCTTTGTTGATGTTTGGTCAACTGGTCACGACATCTGTTGAAAGAATCCAGAAGGTCATTTTGGTGTTTTCGCAGAAGACTAAATTGGGCGTGTCATGTCAGGTACACAATATTTTGCGACGATGCAATACTCTTTTACTCTAATGACCATTTGGGAGATGACCATCATGGACATTTCTGGTCCAAACACGTGACGAAAGCATTTCTATTCCTAAAACTTGTAGACTTTTGGTTGAATTGTTTTCCACAGTTCAGTTTCAGTTTAATGAATTGAAATTAGTACGTGTTTCATATTTCAAGGGAACAATTGTATATTTTAGGCCTATGCTGTTCCGGTTTGAAAGCCTTTTGAACAATGACAATCACACCAATCTGGACCACGCCTTCACCGTAGCAAATGAGGAATTTTCGGTCCCTAAGCTTCTTGAACCCGGAGGTAAGGAAAGTCTTCTTTGCCTGAGACCGTGTCATTTTGACCATTTTGTTATACATTTACCCACATATGTCTTTAACGGCCTGCAAAAAGCAAATTAAGGCATGCAAAGAACTGCATAAGGACCATATTTGTGTTATAAGAATGGCAGATGAAAATCTAACATGTTTTAACATAATTTTCTTTAGAGAAAATGGTTATCAGGTGCCAGTGCAATAAAAAACGGGGTTTCCAAGTTCTTACACTCACACTGAAATACTGTCCCATGAGTGGGAATTCATATTTCTCGACCGCTATACATATTTCTCTAATTATATTCTTTTCGCAGATATCGACGTGGACAAGCCTGACAAAAAGCTTATTATTATGTACCTGACCAGTTTGTATCACGGGCTCAGAGAATATTCACCTCAAGGAGGAAAGAAGAGAAGAAAGTTGGACGTAAGTTTTTGTTGAAAATACCGGTAATTAACTTTTTCCGAACAAAGGATGTAACATTTGACCAATAATGAGTTTCGCATGTAGCGTTTGTTTGCCCTCCCTATTGCATCACATTACATTACATATTGTATTTCTCAACGTTTGGAACTAATCAAACCACTGAACGAAACATATCGGTTCATTGAGCTTGTACGGCAGATATAATGGACTTTCACAAGTCTTCAAACACTACTTGTCCTGCACATCATGTGGATTTTGCATAGCCCCCGTTTAAGGAGGCAATGCAGCAAGTGCGAGTCATCCCTCTTTTCGTGAAATGTCACATTATGGGCATATTTGAAAGATGATGTATTTCTTTGCACACCACATACAACACCGTGTAATGTATCTGTTCACAAATTGCACTTGTTCCACCCATTTTTTTTGTGCCTCCATAAGCACACAGACTAAGACCTTCTTTCCTCACGGGCGAGAGGAACTCGATCCGGTAAGTTTCACTTCACCAAAGTTTGCGAAAATATGCGATCACGCTTTTTGTTTCCTAGGGAAAGTTGTTGATACGGTGTACATCTCAATTGAGACATGCTCCGTTTGTTTTACAGCATTTCCAATTATGGCATGGGGCCCAAACGTTTGCTTTTACCCTTTCAGGACTTAAGTGGTCTTGACCAATACCGTGCAATGTTGAAAAGAGTCAATGATTACATCTCTGAAGTTGAAAGCAAGGTTACCTTAAAGCTAGAAAGCATCGATCGGTTCGCAGATCCACAGGAGGAGTACAAA
>BLAZ01000360.1:790187-792687 GCA_014633955.1 Acropora tenuis | reverse complement strand
AACTTAGGAGATCAGCTGGATTGCACGCAGAAGGACAATATCCCCATTGATACTGGTTCGTCAAGTTTTATGTTTCCTGTATCCGTCTTGCCACAAATGAATCCTACATCTTTTTAGGAAGACATCCAGTGCAGCACAATTTTGGAGTATGCCTGTTTTTATCTGTCCAAATTTAGGCTGAAGCCTTCCCAATATGAAACTGAATAGTCTCGTCACTACCGGTACCGTCAAAAGTTCCAATCGTGGCGTGGTATGGGGTTTTACTAGGGCAATCTTGCTCTTGGAAATTACAAATGCTGTCTGTGCTTTGTATGATGGGTTTGTGCGAAGATAAGCAAAGCTCCGTATTCCTTGGTAATTGAATCTCCAAATACATGGAACTGAAGCTCATTCTGAATGGAAACGAAGTGCGGTCTGTGAAATTGAAGAAGGGGAATGGTTCCCAGTTCCTGATATCACGTAGACCACTGTAAAGCGTCTTGTGGAATCTGACTGCCCCAGTCAATCTTTCGTTCTCACAATTCCAGGAGCATCACCTTGGCTCTCACAATAAATGTTTCAAGAAATAATCCGAGCAGGTCAAAGAGTTTCCCAGCAATACTTGAGGCACCTCTCTTCGTGAATTGATTGTGGTCCTTTGTCTCCGACTCTATTTTCTCGACGGTGAAACTGATAGCGTCTTCTTCAGGATTCCATTCTAACCCAAGAAAGTTAGGTTTGGTAGTAGCTAAGGTGACTTTGGTGGTAAGCGTTTCTCCCAATTTGTCAACGTTGGTGTTCCATTGTCTGAGGTCCATTCCTGAGCGAGCTAACAGTTGTCAAGGGTGTAGTAATGTTGCGCCTTCTCATCGTCATTGTCTCCAGAGATAACATTGCCGACGTACATAGAATCCTTAAGATCATCTGCAACCCAATCATTTTTTTGCTACTCCAGGTGATGCTTCAAAGTAGCTCCGAGAAGAAAGGGAGAAGAGGAAGCTCTCGATAAACTTCACACAATTCAACTTGAAGAAAGGTCTTTTTAATATCTGCTATCATGGCTACTTGAGGTACTCGAAACTTCAGTAACAACCCACACAGATCTTGTAACAACGATGGTCCCGGATGACGACAGTCATTAAGACTTGTAGCATCACTCGACACTATGGCAGAAGCATCTTACACAATTCTCATTATGGTTGTGGCTCTGTCATGCTTGATAACAGGGTGATGGAAAATGTAGTGTAGAACATCAACGAGACGAGAAGAATTATCTACTTTTTTTGTGAACTAGTCCCTCAGCTGATCGCGGATAATTTTCTCATGGTTCGTAAGATGTTTTGGATTTCTTGCCAAGCGGTCTACTAGTGCGCACAGCCTTCTTTTGCAGAGTACCAGGTTCGAGGGTAGAGTTGGTCTGTCTCGTTTCCATAGCAACTGGACTGTAAATCTCCCTTGAATCTCATCGAAGCTCATTGCTTTATTAAGAAGACTTTCGCTTTCGTCTTCAGCAGAATCAGACATTCCCAGAAAATTCAATTCCCAGAATCTAGAAAGGATATCGTTTAAGGTGCCATCCTCTACTGGCAACACTTCAATTCTTTGGCAAAGCGTATGAGCACTGGGCCTGATAACAACCAGCTGAAATTACTGTTCATGGAAATGAGCCCTTTCCCTTTAATTATCTCTCCTCTCACCAAGGACCCATAATAATCGTTACCGATGGTTGTGTCTATCTCCAATGGTCCTTTCTTTCTCACTGGGTCTGGCAAACGAAGCCCTAGCAGATACGGGAAGTCAAGACCACCATCTCGAAGGTGATTTTGTATAGATGGAGAGATTACTGGGGATACCAAGGCTTCAATGACAATTTCTTCTTCCTCAGCAACCCGACAGACCTTCTCTAACTGGAACTCAGCGTTATTTCCCTCGTCAAGACCAAATGGGCTGACCAACAGCTCTTGTTTTCTAAACAGTTGAACTCCAATCTAAATTTAGAGACATAAAGGTGCGCTGAAACTCACTGTCGAAAAGTAACTGTTCCTGGCACCTTTTGGGACCTGCATTGATATCACTGACTACCGCTTACTGCAGCAAAATGGTATCCTGTGATTTGTGTTGAACTGACCTGCGTACGTTCTTCTGGAACTGAAACATCTTTGGTCTATGGATCTTCCTTATTTACGCCCTCTTTCAATGCCCCTGTCCCAGTAGCTGTACGAAGCTGCACCTGTGTTCCCTGAAACTTGCAAAGAACCGCGTAATGGTTCCCACCACATCGCGAGCAACACCGTTTCGAGTAGCAGGACTTCGAGACATTTGAAAAATCTTCGATGTCTGCAAAGAATGTCCGGCCTTTCATCAACTAATGGAAAAATCTTGCACAAATCAAAAGGATGAAAACCAGACAACAAGGCATCTGCGGAAGTTAACGTGGGTAAATGACTTTTTGCTAACGTGTCATTGTTGAACTGTCTTAGTTTGCTTTTCTCTTTTGCCTCCACTTCGCGGCGTAGTTGCC
>BLAZ01000360.1:775187-782687 GCA_014633955.1 Acropora tenuis | reverse complement strand
CTTTTTTTTTCTAAAGGTTCGATGATATCTTGTAAGCACTATTATCATTGTGTAATCGTAATCACAAGATCATCCACCCCATCGCCATCTGCCGTAAATGAACAAATAAGCATTTTATAATCTGACCAGACTGTGGTGATATAACCCTGAACAAGGTCATTCAACTGGGAGAAAGATCTCGGACGCACGAGAATAGCGATCGCAATCCTAATTTCCTTTACTCTGAAATTCTTTATCTCCACTGTCGTGGAACTTGAAAAATGTTCCATCCCTTACATTCCTTCCGGGTTTAAATACTCATGAGTTTAACCGTTATCTCGATCTTCATGTTTGTACAAAAATTGTGTCTCAGTGTTGATTTTGAGGAAATCGGACTTTTGACCTCAAAAGTGACAGAGGTGTTTCATTCTCAAGGTGTTCAAGGAAAGTCACTGTTAAAGAAATGCAGTACAATACCCTGTTGCAAAAAACGCATAAAGATGTAAAGCGCTAATCTATTTAAATAAATCGAGTTTCAATTGAAAGCTAAATTCGCCAATAATTTAAAGAACAGGCAGAGAAACAAATGACGCTCAGTCCTTAGACTCGTGACAGTTGAAGACCTCGTGAAATCTTGACCGAACTAGTGACTATCGTTCCATGAGCGGAAAAAGTGTTGAGAGAAGGACAGAGGTAAAGAGGACGTTTAAAGAGCCAGTTAAAAAGGAACACAGCATAGTTTGATAAATCCATTTAGTTACCAAAAGAGGATTTTAATACTAGAATTAAAATTAGAATTAAAACTTTATACTACTATAGGAATTGTTATTGCAGCTATTAATCCAGATGGCAATAAGGCAGCCGTTAAATTGTGGACGCCAGTTGGTGGAATTAGCATACGTTGGAGATATTCCGCAGTTCAAGTGAATCAGATTAAAATATATATTCCCTGTATGTACACATGGTATTCATTATTCCTTATTCTTTCGAAGGAAATCATGAACCAAATTATGTCGCGCGAGGCCTCTGTAAGTAGTGCAGTTGATGTGGCAAGAGAAGTTCACCGAAGGAATCTAGTGACGGAGGAAACTGGGAGGAACATTGAAAATAACACCCAATCCCTTGAGGACAGACTAGAGCAACTGATTAACGAAGCAGAGAAGAAGAAGAAAAGGTAATAGAGTTGCTTTAAAATATGGTGCTCAATTTTAACTTTCAACTTTCCTTTCGATCCTTTTGAGTCTTTACATTTGGTGTTTCAATGGTTCTTTCAAGGATTTCCGAGGAGATGACAAAGGTAGAGCAAACAGGCGCGGTTAACGAAACCATGATGGCCTCGAGTGTAGTCACCGTACATACTGCACCTGATCAGTCACAAGCTGATGAAGGATTTTACGAGCCAAAGCAAAGTCAGCCCTATGAGAAAGAAACTTACGAGGCAAGCTGTCCCTTTTTGTCATTCATTTATGGGATATTTCCTGTCAGGTGGAATTCTTTGTTTTGAGCTTATTCAGTAAAGTGATTTGGTTACTTCGAGATTAATACAGTAATATATGATGATATCTTCATGGTACGGACGGAGGGGGAGGAAGAACTTTTGAAGTTCCTTGAGGATATCAATCAATTTCATTTCCGTTATTTTACTATGGGTTGGTCTCGTCACAGTGTTAACTATCTATCTATCTGAGACGTCCAGGTTATCGAAACTAGTAGTTGAAACCTACTGATAAGCATCAGTACCATTATCACACGTCATGTCATCTAAAGGTTGAAAACGTAGCCTTCCTTATTCTCAGGCCGTTATGACAAAACTCACTTGTTCTACGTCAGCTTCGTTTGAGAAAGGGGCTAAGGAATTGAGTGAATCCTTAGTAGCATGTGGGTACAAAAGAAAATTTATCTCTGATCAGATCCAGAAAGTTAGGATTATGTATCGGGATAAGCTTATTTAACCTGACGCTCAACTTCCTATTGATAGGGTACCATTCATTGTTACATATCAACCTAGTTTGCCTAATATAGCGGGTTTCTTGGAGGAGTTACATCCAATCCTTCGATTATCTGGCAGGTGCAAACAAGTAGTACCTAATGTGCCAATAATGGCGTTCCATTGGCCTAAGAATCTGCTTGATCAATTAGTTCGTGCTAGCTGTACTACCAAGAGAAGCTATTCTATGAATTATTATTGTAATTCTAATAATGTTGTGTATATCATTACCGGTAAAGTTTGTGGTTTTCAGTGGATGAACCACCACCAAATTAAGCTTCATGATTAAATAACCACAAGAGTCGCCTTAGAGTTCACTTTATCTAAAAGCGTTTTCATGGTCTTGGACATCATTGGCTACAGGATGTTGGAGTCCAGATCATCGATAAAGTTAATTATATAACGAAACTTTCTGTAAGGGAAGGAGACTGGGCTTACAGATAACAAACGTTGAGACCAAGACCTCAATGATAGCGACTTCTTTCTTAGCCAAAATCGAATAGCCAGAAAACGGTAGAAGAAAACCTTGGTTAAACTGTTGTTAGCAATTTAACTTATAATTATAGCACGCGTACGCCCTTCGTTTTTTTTATTTTTATTTTAATTTACTTTTTGCTACTGTTTTTGTCATTGTTACGTTGTTTCTTACATTTTTTTCGTTTTTATGTGTGCACATGCATGCTATGTTTTGTTTAATTAGTCAAGTTTGTCATTGTCCTGCGTACAGTTTGTAGTGAGTAGTTTACGTCCTTGAGTAACGGTTTTTAGTCACCCTGAAAGAAGGCCAATTTATGCGGCCGAAATATAACTCAGTTATGTCATTTCTTCATTTGTTGTCTATAATACTCTAAGAATGGTCGTTAAGTAATGAGAGGCAATCTTTGATTTGTTTTTTTATGCTTTTCGTATAATGTAGTCAATTATGAGGCGAAAGATGAAAGAATTTAAGAAAAAGAGCCAAGCTATGAACGAATGGATGGACGAGACAGAAAAACTAGTCAACTCGCTGCGAGTGGATATGGATGCAAGGAAGGCATCAAGAATTCAGCAAAAAATCAATGTAAGAGTTTCTGTACCCTTCCTTTAGATCCGCCCTTGTGTTATGTTATGAAATTAAATATCACGATCAAGCAAGGGTATCGAGTAGCTTTCGTTTATATCACATTAACCACAATGTTGTATATCATTTCACGAAGAATTTCTCAAGTAATGGTAAATTGTTCATTCGCAGGCCTGGAAGTTCTGTCTTTTATTACCACCTCTGTTGGTTGCAAATGGTCACAGCTAACTATCACTTAATACTGGGCCTATATGTATGAAAGGGATGTCGAGTCCCAAGAATCATAAAATGTTTCAAGTACTTTGAAAACTGAAAGTGGAAATCTTAGCAAATAAGAAAACTCATTGATCATGCAAGTGAAAGATCTTCTGCCACAAGCAATATTTATGTTCAAGTTAAACTACGTGCTGCTTTCCGAAATTGTTCTGAAAATCTTTCCGATATTTCTACAACTAAAATGTAAATTACTACCACTTAATCTTTACGAGTACAAACAAATCTTCAAAAACTTTCACTGTGTGGTCTATATACGATGGAAGTCACTCCGGGGGCTACTCCCTTATGAGACCTTATCGGAGACGTGCGGCCCGATAGCGTATGGTTTTCAGGGTGTTTTTTTTTTTTTGAACGGGGTATCTAGTATTTCATCAATTTCTGCCTTAATTACATGACCTAATGGCTTAAACAGGATAAACTTAGATGTATATATATGTTTATTGGGCTTTTGAAGAACGAAGCACATTTAAATGAAGTGGAAGTAATCTGCTAACCCAATGTCCACGAATGGACGCTCTTCTTATTCATTTTACCATTAAATTTAATGTAGCAGTTTATGAGCCTGACCACAGCCGGCCAGTTATTGGTGGGTGTCTTTCCCGGGCTTCCCTGGACTCTGGTAATGACAGCTTACTACACTACAAGAAAACGATAAGCAGATAAGTGCTGGTAACTGCAAAACGTTGTCGCTGTTTTATTCGCGAAAGAGTTTCAGGCGACTGTCAATACAAATGATCTACAACAGAAACAGCTTAAATAAAACAATTACTGATGGCATTGTAATAGACCGACTATGAGAAGGTGCTCAGTGCTTGATGCATACCGAGTAAATACCATCACTGAGTAGCTCAGTGATTCCATGATGTCGTAAGTGAATTGTGATTGCCATTGCGTTGCAACACAGTATAAGAAACTAATGCATTCTTATTTCATTCTCGTCTTAAACAGTGTCTGAAAATTCCGCATTCTGTCTTAAACAGGATAATGAAATCAGAGAATTATCTTAAAGAGGGTCAGGGTTTCAACGCCCGGGCCGTAGCTCCCTACCCAAGTATCTGTTGAGTACCCCCCCGGGAAGTCACTTGACTGCGTTAACCCGCGCGCGATGTAACTATTGCCTCTATATATATTTTTAGACTTACCGAGCTCAAGTCGACGAAAAAGAGTCAATTGTGGAGCAGATCGTCATAATGAGCAAAGAAATTGAGAACGAGAACATTGACCCCAACGTTAGCGACCCATTTGTGAAGATCGCTGTCGCTGTGAAAGAAAGATGGAGCAAAAACAAGGAAATGCTGGAAAATCATGGTGACGATGATTTGGGAAGTAAGGCATCCGAAGGCAGTTGCTGTGTGATTTTTTTAAAGAGGAAATTTTTTTCAGCCTGGTCTTCCACCTAAACTGGCCAATGCATGGAAAATCAATATTTCAAGTTGTTAAACTTAATATAGCTTAGTATTTAGATGGCCTCAGTTAAACCTCATAAACCTGGACAGCTTCAAAAAGCTTCTTGAAAATAACGTTTTGTAATCTGGTCTTCCACCTAAGTTAGCCGATGCAAAGTAATAGGGTGAAATTATATTTGATGATAGAACGCAACTTAAAGGAATAACTACTGATGGCTAATACTTGGCTCATTCCAGATTTGAAGAAGCGTTGTAAAGGGATTTTGACTAATTAAACAGAGGAAAAATGAAAGGTGCAAGTTAATGGATAAAATGAATAGAGCTCCAGTTCGTATCTTTGAAACGGCTGTTGCAAAGATATTATCTGAATAGATAGAATCCACATGAAAGAGTTAAGGAGTATCATAATGTCCTGTAATCTCCTGTATATTAGCTGTTAAGATCGGAACTATATCAAGTCTAACTAAGTGCAATGATAATGAATAAGTTGTGGCTGGTGAAAACATTTCGTCCCGTTCGGACTGAAAGAAACGACAGCGGAAAATATGCGATAGCATAAAATTAAAATGCTGGTATACATGAATGTTGCGGTGGTTGTGGAACCTTATTCCCTACATCTTCAAGGCTTAAGCTCTGTCTACGAATCGTTAGCCTCCATATCGTCCTTCAACCGCGATCTTGAAATTCATCTTTGCTCGTAGCGTCTTCAGCGGGATTCAAGCATAGAAAATCCTGCAGTTACCGTGGACAGCTAAGAACCTCTTTTTTTCCGGTCTCGTTCCTTCCCTCTAAGGTCAAAATTTATGGCAATATCATTCAATATGCCGGTCTTAACATGAAATTTCAGAATTTGATTAATTCCCGACGAGATGAACACCGTTGTAAATGACATTCAACGAACAGGAATCGATCTAATTTCCTTTAACCAAGCTTATGTCCGGAAATGAACGTAATTAGATGCATGGCTCACTCTTGATAATCATCGCGACTTGGCCCGTTATATTAGGGTTGAGTATCTTTGTTGGCTTTCGGGTTCGCCTTTTTATTGGCTGGGTTTTCGGGTTACTTTTTTTGCCTCGCTGAGGAGTTGAGTTAGGGGGGCATTCATTGTCCACATTTCTCGCCAGAAGAAATAATGAAGTTATCGCCGGGAAAGGGAGAAGCGACATTTCGTGACGTTTACTGGAGTTGACATGCATCTCAATGACTGCAATGCTACACTCTGAACCTAAATCCGCGACTGACATTTTTATCCACGTATGATGACACTTATGATATACCTTTATTGTGATTATTTTTAGACAGTTTTAAGCTGTTCTCATATTGCATTTTCATCTTCGTCATTTGCTTTTCCAGCTGAGAGACAAGGTGCGTTTTTTACCTAAAGGAAAAAAAAGAAGAAAATTGCAGTTGTATCAAGATAAACTTACGTTTCACTTTGTCTTAATACAACTCAAACACTGCGTTTGTTCTCATAAGCATGTGATGAGTAAGTATATGCATAGGCGGGGTAAGGGGGGGCTACGTCGCTTTGCTGGGATCTCAGCTAATGCCTCTTTTCTTTGGTAAAATCTCTGTTCGTTTATATGAGAAGGCAAGCTGGCCCGCTTGCCAAGATCCCAGTCTGAACTGCCGAGATCTCGGCAAGCCCCGTTAAAAAACTGTAGTGAATGGTCCACCCAAGTTTGCCGGGATTAAAAATTGTCACGGCGCGTGAGTTGCCTTCTGAAACGCAGCCACATTTGTATGACCACAGGATTGCTTTTGCATCTTTCGTCTTAAAATGCCATTCCGGATATGCTAGAGCTAAAATTAACCTTCAATTCGAGCCAAAACAAGAAAATTCACCAGTTTTCCCTTTTCTAACTTTAACGGTTACAAGGCATTTAAAAAAAATTCTTGAAATTCATCTCAGTAAACCGGACTGCAAACCTTATCACTTACCGGACCCGCTCACCAAACCGGGTGGGCTTGCCAAATATAAACAGGCTCTTGAAACATTATTTTTATGCAAACTTTAATTGATTGGGTTTCAAATGCATCATTTGGGATTCCTGTCTTTAATTTTGCTGTATACGTGACCAATTTTGTTTTGTGTCTATTTAAGAAACGGGAGTCTGTGGGCCTGATTGCATGGCGAATTTCAGCCCGGGCTAAAATTTCAGCTGCAACCGCCCCCACCCCCCAAACGTGGGCAAGTTAGATTTTGGGGGCAGCCAGAGAAACTTAAGCACAGCCAATTTTTAAAGGAGTTTGCATGTGTATGAGTGTGCGTTTTTTTAAAGAGAGACATTTTCTTTTTTAACCTGAAGTCAGCTTGGTAAAGCCAGCTAAATTAACACAAGACATGGGTAGCCTTGCACGTGATGAGTTTCTGATTACTTTTAGTTTTTGATATACATGTTCATATTTGAAAATGCACTACGTAGTTTATTCGGGGTTTTATCAGTCTTGAATTAATTAGAGTCAATTTTAGCATAACTTTCCAGAGTCGTATGTTCTGCAGAACGGTCATATTTAGAGGGTTGCGCAAATTGAAATTTACCTCCGCCGCACCATGGGGCAACAACGGTGTAAGTAACATTAACACTGACAGCTAATATGCCAACTCTGTAGTCAACAGTGATATAGATAGTACCATGGATATATTTGGCAGTCGAAATGGCGGAGGCAGGTATTTGCTTTGACGTGTTTTATGAGCTCATATGATAGATTCAATGTAGGAATATTTTCACTTCATATGTGATACATACCTCTTACTAACCGAGTTCGAGGTCCGTACTGTAAGTTAC
>BLAZ01000360.1:765576-769135 GCA_014633955.1 Acropora tenuis | reverse complement strand
CCCCCCCCCCCCCCCCACCTTCCTGTTCATTTCTGCTGGTACCCAAATGAATCCACAATGAATAGAACATGTGCGTGCGAAGTTATCCACACTCAACTGGGTTTTTAAAGTTACTTAGCGAAAATATCTGAGTACCGGCGAGGCCTTATTTTAATTCACTGCAAGCAATTACATCTATACAATTTCAACGTAAACGAAATAATTTTGCCAGGACAAGATTGCTTCAACACCTTTCAGAGAGAATAACCGTCCTAAATGATGAAAAGCTAAGATATAATTATTCTTTACCTTAAGCCTTTAAAATGGCACAATCCGAATGAATCAGTTTAAATTTCTTTCCAACCTTGAATGTAAAGACGAAAAAAACTTCTAAGTATGTCATGTATGTAAATAATTCCACTGGTACCTAGGCCTGTTAACATGAAAGTGAAGCGGCTGCGATGAAGTTGACTTGAGGCGCTTACCATTTGTCAGAACTGGCCGGGTGGATCGGCCGGTCCGCAATTGATTGTTTCAGTTCTGCTGAACTAAATAAGCTGCTTAAGACCAAAGTAGCCCTCCACTCAGACCAGGGCCTGTTTGGGTAGATTTTACGATCTGACTTATCCAGACTCCAGAAACACCTTGGATCTGTTCTATGCCAAAGAAAAAAAGCAAAGCAAAGATCAGAACGAAAGGCATGCACTTTTGGGGCACTGAGAAAGTATTGAAATGTGTTGAAAATTGCTACATTTGGACATTTTGTTAAGGCTATGGTAATCAAAAAAAGTCAAAATCAAAAAGCAAAATGGTGGAAAGTAATCGATTTTGAGGATGAAAGTTATCAAAATTATATAAAGGTGAAAGAAAAAAAATGAGATCATGTACTTATGTACTCTTTAAAAATGCTTATCCATGCCAAAAAAAAATAGCTTGAAGAAATTAAGAGAGCACAAAAATGGATATTTTAGGGCATTTTGTAAAGCCATAGACCAAGAATGGACAATTTTCGAGCTAAACGACAAAGTGAAAAAAAAAATGACTAAGGCAACTGGGATTACGGCCGTATGTCTAAATTAAGGACGCTAGAGTGGTCTTGGGTTTGTTCTGTGCGAAAAAAAAAAAATTAAAAACTTGTCAGATTTTTAAAAGTGGTGAAAATTGCCATTATGTAACATTTAGGAAAAGCAAAACAAATTCTATCCCATCTTCCTTAGTGTAGGGATCCCAAGAGATTGCCCCGTCCAATCCCAGAAGTCAATGCACGTCCTTTCCCGTTTCGAGAGAAAACGCGTTTGAATTCATCTCTTCAAAATATCAGCAAAAATCAGATTTTTTCTTTCATCAACGCTTAAAAAGCACAAGAACTGACCTTGTTTTTACGAGACTAACAGTTCACAAAGCTGAACCACATCGACGAGGACGCACGTCGTCAGGAAGTTTCGGAGGATTTACACTCTGCACAATCGCTTGACCCACTAAGTAAGCCGCAGAGCGAGAAAACTGCGCCCAAACCACGGATTTTACCTTTTGCTCAAAACAAAAGGGCACGTTGTGAAAAACAACTGCTAATAGCAAACCATGTGCTCAATCAGACCGTCAACATCACGCGGCTATGGACGGTGGTGTTTTGAATTGTTGTATCCCTTGCTTCAATATAGACCATTTCACTTAAACAACTTCAAGACCAACAATCAGCCTCTCTATCATCACTCGGGACAGTGATACATTCTGTGGTACCGACTGTTAAAGAGTTTATGCACGCTTCCGCGAGTGGGAAAGGGATGAACTCAGCGCTTCGGATGTTGATGAGCACGAGGGTGATGACGCCATCACTGAGACAGTGGGTCTCACCGAGGCGTGTGAAAGCTGATCAACAGTTAGCAGAAGGCGAAGACAATGTTCTTGCCGAACTGTCAAAGATTTATGACGAGCTGTGAGTGATGCTGTTAGCACACAGTTGGCAAACCTCGTTGAAAAAATGGTGAAAACTAAGTTGTCGGAGGAGAATGCAAAGGACAAACTGGTCAATTACAACAGGCCTCAAAATTGTGAAAACTTGGTAAGTACAAGAGTTAATCCTCAAATTTTGGGTAAAATGAGATGCAGCTCAAAATCTAGGGACTTGAGGATGCAAAAGATTGAGACTAGCATGCTTAAGAGCATGCATCCAAAATCATTAGTCTGACAGACAAACTTTTGAGTCTGAAAAGTAACCGTCAAACTGTTAGCAAAGAAAATATGTCATCGTTCATTAGATTCGATCTAACGAGCAACATAAACAACTTTGCAGCTCCCAAACGCCAATATCAAAATTTTTGTTTGGGGATGATCTGCCCAAGGTAGTCAAGGAAATAGGCGAAACCAACAAGGTCAGCCAACGGGTGTTCTATCCCAAGAAGGGAACAAACTTAAAGCATGGATCCAATAACTTCAGACGACAAGGATCATCCTACTCAAACCGTCAACAACATTTTGTGTACCAGGGCCAAGGCCAACGGAGGAGACCTGCATCAAAATTCAAAGCAAACAAAGCAGCTCAGGCAGAGCATACAAAGTAGCTCATGACCAATTGGGAAGCCAGGTGAGCCTCCCATTTCCCCCATCAATTCCATGCATGGCAGAAAGACTGAAAAATTATGTTCCCAAAAGGCACACCATCACCTCAGATCAATGGATCCTTGATGCTATGAGTGGGGTCATTCTTGACTTTATTGCAAAAGCACACTCAACTTTTTGTACCAAACCAGTAAAAATTTAATCCATTGGAGATTAGGATTATTGACGAGCAGATCATGTTTTCTTGAAAGGGGGATCATTGAGAAAGCCACACACTCAAATGGGGAGTACATTTCCAACATTTTCATACGTCCGAGGAAAGATGGTTCTTATCGCCTTACCCTTAACCTCTAACAACTGAATGAGTCGGTGGAATATCACCAATTTAAAATGGAGAATCTTAGGAATGCCATCAATCTTATGACCCCAAACTGCTTCATGGCGTCAATTGATTTAAAAGATGCCTATTATTCGGTCTCAGTCAACAAAAATCACAGAAAATATTTTAGATTCATTTGGAAACATCAACCTTTTCAATTTACCTGCTTTCCAAATGGTTTAAGTTGTGCACCTAGAATATTTACAAAGGATTTGAAAATGTGGGCTAAATTGATGACTCCTGTCTTCAGGGTGACACCTTTTCAGATTGTTGTTCTAATGTGGCTGTCACCACCAAGCTTTTCACAGATCTTGGTTTCATTTTGAACCATGCGAAAACTGTTTTTGAACCGAAACAGGTTTTCCCTTTTCTAGGTTTTGTCTCGAATTCAGTCACCTTGACTTGGCTTTGACACCAGAGAAAGCTACAAAATTAGTCACAAAGCCACAACAGCCTTTGCAAAGACAGCGATTTCAAATTGAAAACAGACTGAGAGCAAAAGTCAGTTATTGAAGCTGTCGTTGATTTTTTCACACCATTTCTAGGACTGTAACATGGCAAACCTCGAAGTCCTGGAACAAGCCTCGAAGTCCTGGACCATGCTCACTCCACAAGTGTCGAGTCCATGCTCCTAAAGACACA
>BLAZ01000360.1:708471-715971 GCA_014633955.1 Acropora tenuis | reverse complement strand
TCACTCAACGTTAGAATTTGTTTGGCCAATAATGTTATAAAGTGTTTTCGTTCCCGTATAAGTTCAAGTACAAGTTTATTATTTTCACACTGTTTACAGAAACAAAAACAACTTAATATAACATAGTTTACTGTAATAAAGAAATATCTGAAAAAGATTTCAAAAGTTCTCTCACTTCACACAATGTCAACCACAACTACAGAAACAAAGAACGATCGATATTCAATGCACAAATGAATTTGAAATCACTGTATAATTCACTCAAATAATACTATTAAGCAGCTACTGGTGCAACCTCTTCAGCAACCCGATCAAAGCACGTGTAGTTATGGTACACTTTCATTCACCATTTGCAAAGTATTGAATACCTCAACACATCCATAATGTAGAAATTTCTGCGAACTTAAAATTAACGAAAGATTTGTTTACAAACCTTTCGTTGCTCTTCATATTCCTTCCCTAGATTTTCCAAGTCTCTGTTACATTCGTCATACTTCTGCTCGTTTTGTTCGATGTGCTGCAGACAGACGATGAGCATAAATTAATAAGTGTATCTACATGTACTGGCACGACATGTAATCTGTTCAGTAGAGATTAGTCACAAAAATGCATTTTACCATTTTTTTTTCACTATTCCTACGAGTGCGAATTAGCAGGGACCAACTTAATTGAATAGTGAACCACGGAGGTATGAACCTTTTACAGTTCTAGCGTTTCAAAGAACAGCTAGAAAGTTTGCGTATAAAACCTCAATGATCAAATACTCGATATTCTACAACACCTACCTCTTTCATTCTTTCGCACTCTTGTTCTTTCCAAAGGTACATCTAGAATTTTAACATAAAGTAGTTTAACGAATGATAAAAAGTGCTCTTCCACAGAGCCGCGCAAATTACAATAAATTAAGATAAAAATTCGTTAAACAGATGAACTTATATTATACATGGCTACCTATAACTAATGATCAATTATTAGTGTTGAGAATTTTATAATGCGTCCAAACGAAAATACATTGTTATCTTTCTTCAGGTGATATACTATTCTACAAGATAGCTCTCCTAAAGACAAAACTCTTTTTGAGGGTTTCTGTATTTGGTCTTGGTACAAAACGTTCATGTTCCAATACCCTCATTGTAGTCGTGGATAGTGCTCGTCATGATGAATTGTTCAGAAGAACATTAGAGGACCTGTTTACTCATAAATTTGTACTTCGGTATCTTCAATTATCTCGTCTGGTTTCAGTCTTCTAAGAGCGACACGGAATTTCTGCGACCTTACTTGTGATTTCGGAGATCTGAGAATCCTGAAGAAGGGATATCGATGTCATCTAGATGGACTGAGACATTTATAAGTCGTTGACCCATTTGATCTGACGTCTGTCAATTAAGGCTAGGGTCTAGTTGATCAAGGAGCAGTGATATTTTATGTCGGGTCCCTGTGAACATTAGGGAGCTTAAGCAACCACGACGACGACAGCAACAAAAACCCCACAAATTTGCGTCTTTGGCAATGAAAAACAGTATTTTTGCACGCTTTGTACGTGACTTTTTCATCTTTTGACATTTTGAAAACGTTCTCGTCCTTTCTAAGGCGTGAAATGAGCAGTTTTGCAATTGTGTGGACGACGTGAGTACATGATGACAAATGTTTAATTTTGTCTTCTTATGTCCCAAGCGCGGGTTCCAATTAAATGCCAGGATAGTTAGAACACATTTTTCACGCATAATGACTTAAAATAATTGAAAAATGATTGCAGAAACGCGAAGTTACATTTTCAGGTGACGTTCTCGCTTCCGTCGACGTCGTGTTTGCTTAAGCTCCCTTTTGTCTTGACGGCGTCAAGGTTAAGACGATTAAAATCTACATGAGTAGCCGTTGTTTCAGAGCGACAAGTTCATGACGTAATGCTGAAAACAGCTCATGATCGTGGCCAAAAAAGTAAGCTTATATCGTCAGCGCACACTGGAGCATTTGAAAGAAGACTGAAGTTTATTAGGTCAAAGTATATACAACATAAATAACAGGGGGTCGGAGTAGTGATTCTTGTACTCCACACCATACAGCACAAGATGATCTCTTAAAGATAGCTTCTTTAACCTCTTTAAACCTTTTCTTTTGAAAGAATATTAGGCATTGTTGGTCAACCCATTCCCACCACCCAGTATTCGCCCAGTATTCCTAGTAGTTACCCAGTATTCAATAGAATCGTGGAACAGAATGCAGTACAAAATAATACTCCACTAGGGGTGCACCTCCCAGAAAAAAAAGTATGACCAACAGTACGTCTTAAAAGACGAGTTTTCCATTTTTGTTCGAAAAGCAAAACAAAGGACACTGGACAACCCAAAGACCCTAATACTGGCTAGAGCTGTTGACAAAACTACAAAATGACAATGGTTTTAATACCAAAAGATCTGTCAGAACTTATAACAAGACAATTCATGACAGCTGCAACAAAATAATTTTTATGGAGTTTTTGTTGCATACATCTACAACAGTATCTTAAGTTCATAGCGAAGCTCCGGCGGAGCGGAGCCTCCTACCCATATTCTTGGGTTGCACGTGACGTCATCATTGTCTAAAACCCAAAACTAAAGAGCCACCAAAGTCATTATCTTTATCAGACATGAGAGGGGGTTAATTTATACCCGTTAACAACTTTTCAGCTTAAGAACATTTTAAATTTAGAGATATGGCGGTGGGTGACATAAGGCTATGAACGCGTTTCGGGGATTTACAGTCTTTTTAGAAGTTAAAGTACTAGGAAAAGTGCTTATTTAAATGTTTGCTTGATCAGTTCAGATAATCAGTGGCCTAGGTAGCCAAAGTTTACACTACTTCCCGGCCGCCATGTTGGTGTCCCTTGGATATACACCAACATGGCAGCTCCACACTGGGCTCTGAAATCTGTGCAGAATATTGCGACACATATTCGAAGATCGGGAAAGCGTACAGACCTAACACTTGAGGAGGTGTCTTAATTATTTATCTCCTATAACATTATAATTTCTTGAGTTTATTCACTGGATGTTCGAATTATTTTTTTAATTGCGTGACGGTGCAATCCAAGAATAGGAAAGAAAAGGAAGCCCATGAGTTGATAATCAAGGCTATCATGGCTAGCAGTATTGCTCGTACGCGCGTACGAAAGATGGCCACGGCGGAGGCGCACAAGATGGCGGCCATACTCAAGCTAATGGGTTGACAGAGACATGCACCCTAGGTTTGTAGCGTCGCTTTTTAATATTGGACACCCATGTTATAGTCAACTGACATTTTTCAAAACTAGATATCTGCTAACCAGTATCACTGTCACCATATCGCGGTCTCAAGTTTAAAGCGCGAGTTCACGCGCTTTTTTTTTTTAACTGACCTTTGGCCAATTGCTGTTTTTTTCATTGGATCGCGCGCTCATGACAGGTAAACTTGTTGTACACAGGGCCGGGTTGTTTGAAAGCCCAGGAATATAAAAGTTAGCTGAAATATGTTTTTTTCTTCTATACAAATCTTTACTACTTTTGTTTTGTGAGTTTTGAGGACCTCGAGAATATTCAAACTCAAAACAAGGCAAAACAACATAAACGAAAGACCTCACCACAAAGTCAAAATTCTCGCTTCTAGGCTTGTCCAAATGTATATATTTATTATTCAGTACCTGTGTAGCCTTTCTGCACAATTCTTGAGATTCGGCTATCAACTCCGTGCTTTCTTGAAAGCGTCTTTGCCACTGGAAAGAATATGAAATAGGGAATGTATACTTTACCATGTCTACATTGTCTTGTTTTCGCTACAGGTGTTGTTTTACCAGACTGCATGATCATTAGTTAAACACTAAGGAAGTGATATATCCAAACACGAGAAACAGTGTTTCATCGGGATATCCAAACACCGAGAAGATAGTTGAAAATACTTCGCTCAACGGAGTATTTTTGAGGAAATTCGAGGTGTTTGGTTAGCCGATGAAACACTCGCAAGTGTTTGATATATATTCTCAATCGAAAAAAAAACTAAAGAGTAAACGGAAGAAGTAAAATGTTCAAAATCTAAGCCGGGTAACCAAATCTCCTTCACGCTTGTGATTTTCTTTGTTTTAACTTGATGAATTATTAATGAGTTTTAGAAGTGGATTTGAACAGTGCCATAACCACTACATCCTGCCACCTCCTTTAACAGTGTATTTCTCCCTTCATCTGTTCATATCATCTGAATTTTCCCTTAAAGCCACTTCCAGAAATATCTCATTTTCACAGTGTCTCAAAAAGTGAAATCTGAACAGCCTGCATTAATAAATCAAAAGTGTCTATCAACTTTATTGGTCTCATAGGTGTAATACCTCTGCACTTGATGTCTGCACACTTTGTAGTTCAGCAGTTCTTTGAGCTCTAAATTCCTGAGAACAAGTGTAATTAAATGAGTAGGATAAGAGATAAGTACACCAACTTAAGGCCCCCTTATATATCACAATTCTACCTCATGCGACTTTCATCTCACTCAAAAGAATGGTGCACTTGCACAGGGGCATATCAAACACATTTCTGTTTAACTCTACCATTATTATTATTTCACTCTAGAATTAAAATATAGGTTTTAGGTGCTTTAATCTTTTGTAATGTTACAGTCAAACTCAAAAACCCCTAAAATGTGTCTGGAATATATCTATGAAATTTTCAAGTATAACCATTTTTAGATTATATTATAAACAATTTGAAATTCTTTTTAGGTACATGTAGGTGTCCTTTGTAAGTAGAGGGTTCTCCTTCCTACAGCAACTGACATATATAAAGTTGTTATTCTTATAAAGTCAACGGAGAGCTGGTCTCATTGTGAGCTCATAATACACCAATAGATGTTTGTTAAAGATTTTTTTTAACAACTGTGTAAGCACAGACCACGTGACATTATGTTGTTGAACAAATTGCGCTATAGTTTTAGCTGTTAAAAAGAAAACATACGAGAATGCTTCAAAAATTACTCTAAATGCAAAGTGTAGAAAATAATTTAAATAGAAGTGGCTGGCCTAATGTTTATTTTGCGTTATTTTGAAGTCTCCGTGTTTCTGGAGGCGGTTTTTGCCGTTAAGGTAAGTTTTACTTTCTGCCGGCCGGTTTTCTTCTCCTAATTGTCTCATGGCAGCCGTCAATAACTTTTCTTTCTATTTTCTTCTCCTGAGGGTCCAAGGTTGGAAAACTAGGTGGAAAACCAGCGTATCTGGTCCCCAGATTTTGAATCATACAAATTGCACCGTGCCATGGTCCCTTGGGAAATGTAATCGGAAACAATCCAAAATTGCCCTGTGCCTCCCGACGGCTGGAGGCGACTTTGTCACTATGGCATGGTTGCTAAGCTAGAAATTGAGATCCTGTGGCCAAGATATAATTATGAGTTATTGACCAAGCGTGAGGTCAAGACGGCTGGATAGTGGCCAAGTTCTTTTTTTGCCCAAGATATAATTATGAGTTATTGACCAAGCGTGAGGTCAAGACGGCTGGATAGTGGCCAAGTTCTTTTTTGCGTGTTTATGGACTGAGACGGAGTCGAGGTCCATAAACACGCAAAATCATCTATGGGTACACTGTAAAGTCATTGTAAACACTTGCCTGTGGCATGGGTTCACGCAAACTTTCTAGACTGTTCACAGCCCTTCATTTTCTCGTATTCAGTTTATTGAACGTGCGGAGGGAACCGCGAGAAAACTGGACGCCAGCGCAAAACGGAAGACTTGACCAGGTAGGGGTTGGGTACCGAGAAAAATGGAGGAGCGCTAGACATCTTTGGGAAAAGGGAATTTCCCGTCAAGCAAAAGAACTAGCGCATATCCTACAAAAATCGGAAGGACTGCTTGACTTAGGCTTTGTCCCCTTTAACCTTTTATCCCCTAAGGCGAACGGCAGTTATTCCCAAATCGGCACATAAAAACACTCTGTCTGTGCACAATATACCACATGATAGCCACTGATCAGCTTATTCAAGAATTGGCATCAGTAGCTTTGAAGGAGGTCGTCATTTTGAGAGAAATTGCTTTCAAATGCAAAAATGAACGACTTATACTATGGCCCTATACTATGGCTTACTTAGCAACTCTTAGTGCATAGTTTCAGGTGAACCAAGTCTTGCATGCCATTTGCATCCCAAAACAAGAAATAAAAACTTGTCGGGGTGCTCAGCCATGTCTTTGATAAGAGGGGGATTACAATGTTATGACTTCAATGAGCAGATCTTCACAAGACGATTTCCATGGCAAAAATTCATAGAAATATTCACAAAATTATGACGTTGTCTGCCAAGTGGCACTCTTAGAGAGTAAAAGGTTAACAGCGGCTGGCTATCGAGCCCACCCTTTTAGCAGCTTTCCTTAGAGTCGAAGAAGTCGTCCGAGACAACACTCTCGACCCACGAACACGCGCACGTGTTGTTGTTTGCAAACTAAAACAAGGAATTTACCGCTCTAGTTAACTATTTCGTTAAATGGTGAAGGGGTGGAGCTGTTCAGTAGTAACAAGGCAATAACAGGGGGAGGAGCCTAATAACTCTTCAGCCTCTATTCTTCTTGCTCGCTTCGCTCGCAGACCCCTGCATGCTTCGCGCTCGCTTTGCTTGCTTTTTCTTTCCCGTGTGTAAATAGAGAGGCTGTGAACAGTCTACAAGCTTTCAGGTTCTTTCAAATTCACTCTGTGCTTCCGTGACCCTACAGTATGTAAAGAAAACACATTTACAAAACGCTTGCTCTTAAATGGTAAGCATACTTGTATACCTCTAAATCTTGCTGTAGGCGAGTACACTGAGCCTGGCAATTGTCAAGTTGTACAGTCTTTTCTCTGAGTTCCTGACCGAAAAATAAAAAACAAGAGTTTACAAAAGCTCATTCTGAAACAAGCGAAAATAGCTTTCATTAGCTGACAAACATGTGCTCTTTTATGTTTTAAAATGGAATATACGTTTGAAACAAGTTAGTAATTTTTGTAAGGAATTATTTCGAGTGTTGATTTTTAAAAGTATCCATACCTCTCTACCCTACAGAAGGTTTTATAGGTTGAACCCAACCAACCATTTTGGCTATTTACTGTTAATATAATTCTTTTATCTTTTTGACAAACGTAATTTCTGTAATATAAACTTTTGTAAATAGATTTGTAAAAAATCTGAACCATCTGGAAATTACAGTTCAGCTTTACATTTCCACTACAACTTTTGGCTTTTGAGACCCCATTCCCTTGTTATATCCAATAACCTAGTCCATGGGGTCAGAATGGACATTTTCTGAAACCATCACAACTATTAACTGCCACTGCATTTATTTTTCTGTTTTACAGTGAAGCTCCCTTATACAGGATGCCTGATGCTTCATACACACACACTGTCTGACCTTCTATTCGAGGCATGTGAAATATTTAGGTTATAAGAAGCATATCATAATGTTCATCAGATAAATTAATTTACCTGCACCAAGAATGATTCACTTTGTTTCAGGTCCTCCATTTTCTTAAAGATATAACATGTCAA
>BLAZ01000360.1:689346-696846 GCA_014633955.1 Acropora tenuis | reverse complement strand
CTCATTTCATTTGGCTGAACGGATCCATGACCCTGATCCGGGCTGAGACAGAAAGATACGATATTGCTGGCTTTTCTAAGACTCTCGGGAGTCAAATGAATTAGGTATGTGAGAGCAAACTTGCAGGTGAATGTTGACCCTGGCCAAGACTTTGTGTTCCCAGCTGAGCACGTGATTCTACATCCGGGAACTTAATAAAGATGAGTGTAAGAGAAGAGTCCAAGGTGTTTATTTGCCAAAAGGCTGAGTTTTTCTGAGTTATTCAATGATATTTCAGTTAAGTTGAACATGATAAGATTATGTGTGGTTGAGGATAGCCTTATCAGTGCCGCAAAAATGTGTGATTGTGTGATTTTGGTATGGTGTTGATAGGTATGTGATGTCTTGTTTAAGTGCGGTTTCACAAAAAATGGTCTGTGGCAGGCATTAATAATGTTACCTTGGTGTTTAGCTTAGCTGATCGTACCTTGGAAAAAGCATTTCTCAACTCTGGAAAATTGGATCTACCGGTAGATCTAGTTTCAGTGGGCTCTAATGGCATTGAACCATAGGTCAGTTTTTGTGCAGATAAGGTGACAATATATGTTTCACTCACAATTTGTTGTCCACTCCATGCGAAATCCTGTTGTTTATTGGACCGTGAAAAAAGCAGTGTTTTGCTGACTATTTAAGTTGCTATGTAAGCCTTAACCAGGCTCTTTGTCACTGAAGCGAACTATTAAAAATGAAAAATTGCTAGACTGAAATGACACCGCCTGGAAACTTTGCCAGAAGTCAGGTTACTGAATAAATGATGTTCTAAAATTTGCGCCATTTTGAACTTCATAGGAATGCTTCCAGGGACCATTAACTTACTGCCTGGCGTCAGACTAGGCTTTTAATCTGCCGTTGGACAATTTTATTGTTTTCAATTGCCAAGTAGTAGAATGGGTCCTTATCTTTGCTAACCCTGTTTTCAAAAATTCAGGCATAATTACACTACTGTCATTACAAGTTAAGAGCACATGATTTTAATATAATTATGTGGTTTAATATCATAGTTTCTCTTACAGTACCGATCAGAAGAAACCTAACAGGGAACGCTTGACAGAACGCATTCTGTTGATGTTCCATGTGCGTTCTCGTTCCCATTCTGTATCTGTTCGCTATCTGTCCCGTACCCATTCCATATCCATCCCGTACCTGCTCTGTTCCCATTCTGCCAGAGTTCCATTGGTAAGTGTTCTTGGAACTCCTTCAGAAGAACGAGGTTTCTAAGCCAAGAATTTGTTTACAAAAATGCATCTAAGCAAATAGCAACACTCCAATCCGTTAAAACTTTTGCCATATGTGTGCGTGCATGCATGAATACGAAAAATAAACTTGCATTCATGTGGTTAAAACATGTGTCCCATTACTTGAAAAACACGGGAAGAGGATTGTAATGAAACTTCAAGGCCAGTTTATATGGAATTTATTTTTCTGAAAATGATACAAAGCGACTGGTAGTCTGTGATTGCCCGAGGAAAAGTAAAGAGCTTGCACTTTCAACACCATCAATGAAGAAATGCAAGCAAAAGACAACTTTCGGCTCTTGTAGTTACACAGTCGAACACTTTAAGTGAGATTTAACGCTTTAAATAAGTATCTCTGAAAAACTATTTGGCAAATGCGGAGAAAACTAGGCTGGAGGACGGGAGTGGTTCAAAGTACTGCCAAAAAGCTGCAGCGAGTGCAACACTCAATATTTAAAAATTATTCCTCAAGCCCGAATGGGCTCTGAATCAATAGTCCATGAGGCTGAAGGCTGAATATTGAGCTACTGACTTAGAGGCCATGAGGGAGAGAGGAATAATTGTTTTAGGAAAATCCAACTAGATGATAAAAAAAGTATTGAGACTAAACATCTTTCGCAAGTTAAACCTAGATGTCAATCCTTTTTTACCGCCAAAACATTACAAATATGGCGGGCGCTTTTCGCTACTAGTGGGCTATAATAGCCTACTAGTAGCTCAACCAATCAGAATGCAGCATTGATGATAGACCACTAGTTAGATTTTAATAATTTGTGATACTTTTAGTGATGTTATTTTAACAGGCGAATGCCAAGTGAAGATTGAACGTTATCCTCAGCGATCCTTCCTCAAAGCTTGCGAAAAAACAGCGCATTTGGTAATAACTTGGGCTTGTTGACAATAACAAAATGGCCACTACGAACATGAAACGGACAAGAATAAGATGCAGGGAAGATGATTACTTAGTTTGAGTAAAAATAATAAAAGATGATTCGTCCTGTCATTTTCTCAAGATTGTCGGGCCAGACAAAAATTGAACGAACAAGTACATTGTATTTAAAATTGTATCCTTTCGAAATCTCTGGTAAGCACTCTGATAGCATAACTTACTAGCATGTGTTCTGAAGAACGCATTCTCTTATAGTTTGCATTCTAGAGAATGCTTTTTCCTTTTTTTGATTTGTTCCGTATTGTTTTGTATCAATTCGATATCCATTTTGTACCATTTCCATTCATGTTCTCATACCCGTTCTGTACCCGTTTGCGTTCCCTCTTAGGTTTCTTCTGAGCGGTACTGTAAGGTAAGGGAATTCAAAATGTTTCTAGCTGAGCTGCTTTGCGATGGGTATTAAAGTAGGATGCTACATGATTGGTAGAATGCTCATCACTGCTGTAGAAATGATATCAAAGTAACATCCCTTTGTACGGTACAACATTTGAATGCAAAATTGTATGTAGATTACTATTATGTAATGACAGATTCTCCATCAAATTAATAGAACTGAGATTTGATTTGAGGAATCCCGCGGTAATGCCGTGACTACTGCCTATACAATCCGTCATGTATATGACGGCAGAAAAATCATCTATAACATACACTACTATAATAGAATTATACTAGTTGTATTGAATTCTGAAAGTAAGATTAGTCAGATGTTGGTAACAGCATAAATTGTTGCAATCAACAACAAGCTATTATCAAGGGGTATCCTTCTAAGTATTAAAGTAGGATAAAAATCACATCTTTTTAAACTTTTTCCTGTGGTCTTTTTTGACGCTTAATAATTGCGACACCAGGGCTTCTGATATTTTGCATGATTGTGGACTTGTGAATCTCAAGTAAATCTAAAATATCTTGTGAGATTCACAAAAACATTACAAATACTGCAAAATTCACCAGACATTGTACCAAATACATGACGTCGCCACAACATATTTGAAACTTATCTTGACTGTTTGGACTCTTTTATACTTGGCTTAAACTTGCAAATTTATTGTGAAACTTTGTCACTGCAATGAGTAAACAACATCCCAAAACTACTAGGCATTCTTTAATAGATTAATGTTGCAAAAAAGTGGGCACTCACTGTGGCCAAGATGCAAAACGCTTTGCCATTGGTGCAATTCTTTAGCACATTTGTTGTTAAAGAGCAAATTAATGATGATCTTTGTTAAGGTATAATGATAGGTGAATTTTTATAAAAAATGCAAAAATTCTTTTTCTGCTGTTCAAAGTGAGGTGAGAAGACTGAATTAAATATTTTGCAAAAAGAATGGGGGGAAAAGCTTTCTTACTTTTTAAGATAAAGAGAAAAGTATTTTTGAATCCTGTTAACCCCTTACAGCATGATGACACCTCGAATAAAAACTCACCGCCACTTTAAGATCACAAATAAAGTCAATTGCCGGACCATTTTAATTATTTCATTTGTGCACACAACTTAATGCTCTTGATCTGCTTGTTGTCTCACAAATTAGCTGTCGTTTTTTGTTAAATTTTCTTTACGTCAGAAGGAAAACGCAAGGAAACGGGTTCAGCGTCAAACAAGATCTTTGGGTCTCAGAGCAACCGTGGGTTGCACTGTAACCAAGAAGAATGGTTGAAGGAACTCAAGGACAGTAGTTAACCACCAATGATGCTGAAGGACAGACTACAGCAAGAACTAGTTGCCCAAAATTGCTGGAGAACGGACAGAATTCCAAAACTTCCACAACAAGAGAGTTAAGTGCAGATGCAGACATAAATTATAGACCTCAAGATTTCCTCTTTTAATTTTGGGCCTATTTGGCTTCACAAGGCAATGGTTTCAAAGAACGTCTGGAGGCCATCAAGAAAATCTTCTAAAAGAAATCACAGCAGTTTAAATACAAACTTGTATACCGGTAAAGCTCTTGGTAGTTTTTTTGCCACTTCTCAGACAATTTCACCGCAACAGGTTTCCAGAATTGTAGACGTCTGTTTATTATTTTCAACTTGTCATAAGCCAATTCACTCTTGTGGTTTAACTGAGCCATGCCGACATCTGTCAGTGCAGAGGGGATTTTTGACACCTAATCACACCAATTCTATTAAAGATTTTTTGTCTTTTTCTAGATAAAATAAAATTTCATATAAGGATGAATATTTTTACTTTGTTTACGTGCATCTTCTCACAGAATTGGCTGAAAACCGGCAGGTATGTTCCTGGATATACCTCCTTTGAAAAAGAGTGTAGGGCTTTGTTTAATTTCCCTTCTGTTTCAAAGTTTTGGTTTTTCGTGTGGAAGGACATGTCCGCATTGAAAATATGAAACTTTAGGAGAGTGTAGAAAGAAAACTAAAACCACCCCCCGAAAAATCGCTGACGACCCTTTTTAGGGTGACATGTGAGAAAACTTTTCTGATGCTAATCACGCTGCTCCGATAATTCCCCCACAGAATTGAACCACTTAAGCAAATAGCAGTGTTTAGGAGTATAATTTCTTTTAATATCACTGCAACAATAACTTTTTAGAAAATTGAAAGAAATTTTTGTATTCTATAATGTATTAACTATTAAGGTGATTAGGGTGATTGGGTTTTCTTTCAAAGCACCAGTGTAAGAGGGTGATTTCCAAACACTGTCAATCCACCTACTATGATACCTTAAAAAGAACCTTGTGGTCAAACAAATACAAACACTGTGGTACAATAGTCCAGACGAGTTGTTTGAATTTTTCTGCAAAATTGGCGATGCTTCAATTAAGGCTACTTAAAAGCAGTCAGTGTTTTGGTTACTGTTGTTAATTTGCACAGGCCAACACTCATCATTTTCTGAAAAAAAAAAAATGGCAAAATTGCCACCTTTTTTAGTTGAAAATCTTTGTCAAATCAGAGCAAAACTGACTGATTTCCAGCGAAATTTTCCCAGAAAATTCCCATGAATTTCCCATGAAATCGGCCATTTTCTTCGAGAAATTTGTCTCTAAAAAGCCCATGAAATTTGACTTTTTTCCACGATCTATCAGAAGCCCTGCACAACATACAATTAATTTTTCTTGTCAGTAACTGTACCATCATCCTTCCCCAATGTAATCTCTGGGCTGTTAATGTTGTCCATCTCTCTAAAAAAGAAAAACTAATGGAAAAAATTCCTGAAGGCTTAAAACTAGCCTAGGATTAGAGAGTGTGAACTAGTGTTAGTGCATTGGCCACTATCAGGTAACTGGGAGATGTTGTGACCACATGGTAAGCACACTTGACTCTGAAACAAGAGGTCCAGGTTAAAACCCAATGTTCTATATGATTCAGGTTTATGCTGGATAAATGTTTAATGTAAATCTAACAAAAATTCTGCAGATAAGCCTGCAGCAGACAGATACAATTTATGTCCAGAATGCTGGTTAATAAGATGCATGCTATTTATGATAAGCATTGCAAAGTGTCCGCTTTCCTAAAAAGTCACCAAAACACACATAATTCTGCCAAATATGAAGTAATATGAAAATGACACTTTGTAGTACTTATTCATAACAGGGTGCAAAGAAAATTAATTTTACAGCTAACCCTTTGGGCAAGCTGTAACCAACATTTTCTAGTCCGAAAGTCATTTTTACTAGCCTGAAAAAATTTTTCACAAGTTTTTTTTCAATATCTGCTTTTACTTTATGTGCTCCGTCTGACATGTAATGCGATACCTTGTCATGTTTCTGCAGATTTCACTTCATCGGAGCGACTTTCGGTCCGCAGGAATTTAAGAATTTAAAACATTTGTCTTACAGTACTTAATTTGTAATTTTAATTCTCCAAAATTTCTTTGCTTGCCCGTCGGGCAAGTTATTAAAGCACAGAATCCACTAGCCCCGGGCTGTCGGACATGACTTTCTTTGCCCGCTGCATAAAGCGCTTTGCATCTCATTAGCCTCTATTTCTGGACATAAGTGACAGCAGATTAGAATCTAATCCCAGGGAGTACGGTTATTCCTTAAGCTACAAAAAGTGGACAAGTAGTCTGTATGAAAAAAATAAATGCCACTTATTTTTTTCAAATACATGTAACTCTTTTAATTCAAGCGATATTTTAAAATATGCAAATTAGCCAAGTGATGACAACATACACTCAACCAAATTTTGATCAATACGATGGCAAATAGAACACAAATTATTGAGAATGCCAACCGGTGGGAGGCTAGTCTCCCTCGCAGCCATTTTTTATAGTCTCGGGGAGGAGAATTGCATGACGAGACTAAAAACGGCTGTGAGGGAGCCTAGTGGGAGGCTGACCTGGGTTGGTTATGTATTTATACAACACAGTCGAGGGTTTGAGCTTGAGACTACCGAGAACAAATCTAGATCGCAGAAGGGTTTGACAGAAGCGCTTCAGAACCTTCGAATGACATATTAGAAAACAACTCGCCATAAAGGTTAAAAGTATTCACGACTGCCGCCTCACTCTCACTATTTTAAAGAGAAATTGTAAATGTAAGTCAATCGCGACGTAAATTACAGTATTTATCACCTGCAGGCCAAAATTACTGAATGCTGATTGGCTGAGTCAGAGGCATTTTTTCTTAATCACGAGGGCACTTTTGGCATAGTTAACTCTGGTTGATCTATATCTAAACATGGTTAACGTTATTTCATCTTAACGTGGACGAAAATCAACATGCAACAAAGCGCAGTCTCTTGGTGGAAAAGCAAAAGGATTTTTCCCAAAAGAAATATATTGATTCGCAGCCTGAAAAAACTTTGAGTGGGGACGGCTGGCGTCGCACGAAGCACAGAGTTACAGAACTTCATGGCCGCCATGCCAAAGTGAAAGTTATAATTATAACTTCTTAGGTTTGCTTAGTGTTACAGGTCACCTTATCGGCGTAAAAACAGCGTAAATTGTGTTGGTACGTTAATTTTTCGCAGTAGAAAGGGGAGTTTTGGATTAAAGAAGTTATTAGAGCTTGTTTGGACACTTGCTCACGTTTATACGTCTCTCATCGATCAATGACGTTATATTAAAAGCTTACTTAGGAATGAACTGCGCGCATATGTCTTCAAGCTAACAAGTTTCACACTTACCTATACCTTTAAACAAACAAAAGAAAGGGCCCACCAAAACAGCTAACGATCACGTCAAATGTAAAGTCCGAACTTAGTATAATCCAGCCAAAACGGTCAAAATTGTCCTTTCTTTCACAAAAGCATCAAAATCTCGAAAATATCGCCAGATTCCAAGAGCCTTCGTAAGCCTTGTCCAGCGGAACGGGAAAACAA
>BLAZ01000360.1:669175-676675 GCA_014633955.1 Acropora tenuis | reverse complement strand
TTGGAAATAATCCCTTTTGTTTAGCAAATCGATATAATTAATCACTCGTACGATTACAGACCGAATTGACCTCCACTCGGCAGTCCTATTACCATTACTTATCAGTTTTAATCTGCTATATGCGCCTTCAGCTTCAAATGCTTGTGAACTGATCACTGACAAGAACGCCCAGGCTGTCGGCTTTCAGTAACATGATCTTCAAAGCTTGTGTGGGCAACAGCGGCTCTTCTTCATTTCAATAAATTCTTAATGACGTCACACTAATAAGGATAAGTTGAGTTATTACCTTGGGAGAATCGATATCCAGTTCGGCAAATCCTTCATCAGCAAGAAGGTCGTCTAAAGTCTGGGAGAGCATACTGTAATCATCACTTACTCGCACAGTTTCTTTTTTGACCATAGATGCTGTTTCCTCTTGTCTTTGATCAAACAGCGCAAGCTCCTGTACAAGCCTAGATAGAAGAGGCACAAACAATCAAAACCACTGAAAGAAAAGAAACTCTTTGCCAATGGTGAATATCATTATTTTAGTATTCGATTTCTCCAGTATGACTCATTCAGAAATCGTGCAGTTATATATAGTACAGTAAAAACCCTCGTTTAAGAACGAAACATTTAAGAACGTGTTAGGATAAATTTGCATTTTAAAGCCCCTTTTCATACGAACTTATTTAGCCTAAAACTTGCAGTACGTTTTCACTTACAAAAATGAAGGCACGGATGAAAATACATGAAATTTTAGTCTAGGCTTTAGTCAGTAAGCTTCAAAAGAATGAACTAGAATGAAAGCATGTCAT
Organism: Acropora tenuis; assembly: GCA_014633955.1. NCBI lineage: Eukaryota > Metazoa > Cnidaria > Anthozoa > Scleractinia > Acroporidae > Acropora > Acropora tenuis. Next base: position 675,878 of record BLAZ01000360.1, on the reverse strand, counting down.
ATCTTTGCCAATACTGTATGAGACAGTAAACTATGTATGTAGCACATGCATAAGGATCTGGTACATATTGTATATAAACGTTTGCTTGCATGGCAGGTTTGGCTGCATGGCTATGATCTAAACTGTACTTTTGATAATTATTTAATACAGCATCATACCTATTCCATATCACACATGCCCAGTAGCAGTCACGTTTATCTTTGCTCATCGATAGTGCCCCTCAAATTAAGTACCTAAGTAATCTAAATTCCCACTAAATACCACTTCTATAAAAACCTATTTGAGCTAGGTTGGAAAAATCTAGGTTCATATACGTGGGTTTTTACTGTAATAGGGGATTATAAGCAGGGCAACTTCAGGCAACGATCGAGTTCTTACGTTTCGATGATGAAAAAAGCGACAAGTTCTCTGAAAATGCTTCAAAATCATAGAATCAATATTTCCACCTAAGTTGCTTACCTGTCTTCCTCCTTTTTGCAGGCATTTTTTAGTTTTTTCTGCTTTTCACTTATTTCATCGGTCTTCGTTTTCATTGTCATATATGTTTCAGTTTCCATCTGTTTCATTTCCAATAAGCCTCTAGTGGTAATTCGTATCTGATTAATTGTGCGGTCGTACGTATTTAAGTCTTCCATCTGCCTCTACAAAAACAGAGTTCAAATCTTGTATATTCAAAAAGGCACTTGACTTTTGCTGACAAACTGTTTAAAATACGACTGTATTGTGAACAAACCCAGCGATGGCAATTAAATTTGTACCTTTTGTTTAAGAATATTTTTTTCAAGACAAAGGCGTTCGTCGTCATAAATATCTGGTGTGTTAATGTACTTCTCGATTACGTCAAAGTCGCTTTTTATACTCTGTATGGACTTGTGATACTGTTCCGAGATAGCTTGAAGAATCCTACCACAAATAAGATAATGCATTCAAATCAACTTCTTATAGGTTTTTCTAAATAATTATGCTTGTTTTTTCTTATATCTCAGATCTATTAAAGTTAATTGCTCTTGATGCTACTCCTGTGAGAGCGGAAAACAACCTGCTGTCAAAGGTCTCGCACGGCCTTCTCCCAGGGTGCTCAATCCTAAAGCACCAGTCTAAAAATCCTTGTTACTATTATTGTCGTTCTTATTATTATTATCATCATCATAATTATCATTCTCATTATCGTTCATGTCTTTCTGGTTGATCCTCGTTCTGGGTGGATATCCAAAGAGCAAGCTAAGATCCGCAGCCTTGGGCCTCCAGAATGTTTCTAAGCAATATTAATCTTGCAGTTTCAAGCTGAGCTGCCGTCTGTAGAAGCAACATCTCAGTAGTGACTCCAATCTTCTTTTGATGGCTGGACAATGATTTTCTGATATCATTCCAAGCGCGTCAGACATCAAGTGGACCATATCCGTGTTAACTTTCCACAGTCGTCTTTAATAGTTCTCTCCCCCAGGTCTTGATATTCTTCCCCTTCGCAGCGACGCTGGTATCTCCATCATGAGATCTGTCCACGAGTACTATGACTGGTCTCTGGGCCATAATCTCTCTAGCTATGAGTTTAAATACTGAAGTCCCAAGCGTGACATCCCCATTCTCGATTACTTTTTCCACCTTAAGATCATATCCCTTGTCCCTTGTTTCTTTGTTTCCTTGAGGTCTCCCGATGACTAATTATTACGTTATTATCGTGCCGTTGACGCTAATCAATCTGCGCCATCTTGCTGCGCTCGCAAATGAGTTGATTTGTTGTCTCACCTTCGAAATATTCTGCAAAGTGGAGACACATCCTATTTTTCAATGGGTGCCTTGACTATATTTGCGCTTATATTTTGTGCGGCAGTGATAAGCCCTTCTTTTCTTCAAATCACTCTTCCTTAACCAATCCCATGACCTGTCAACTCTGATTGGTTCTGTCTGGCGTAACATCTTGGCCAATTTGTGGTCTTCTACATGTTCCTTCTTCTACACCTTTTCACTTTCCACCGATTTCAGCTACATTGATTCCATTCTATTTTTTTATGAGATTTAACCCAATATCACCATCATGAGCACACCCTTCCCGACAAATCAATCCATGACCCCTTGGACCTCCTGAAAAACCGAGTCGGTAAACAACAGCTCGTGGATGCAACATTTCACAAATGGCCATTTGTTTTCTGTACAAGGCCTCTAGTTCGGCCTTACTCCAGTTCTTTACCTCCCAACTGACAAAGTTCATAAATTAAAATGTATGTATGTATGTATGTATGTATGTATGTATGTATGTCTTTTATACACGGAGAATCATCAGTTAAGCTAAAAGTTAAAAACTAAAACTCATTTCAACTGTTTTAAACGATTTGCCGTGTGGGAATCCGATATCTCAGATACCTTCTTAATACCCCGTTTAAATTGCCCAACAGAACCAACGCTTTTTAAATCCGGGGGCAAGTTATTCCACAAACAAGCCCTGCTACAACAACAGCTTCGTTATAGCAGTAATTAGTATTTGGCTTGGGCAACGAAAGTTTACCTTTAAGATTCTTTAAGTTATAATCAATTAACTGCAAGTATTGTATTTTTCCGACAATGAGTATTGACTTAAGGCCTTCAAACCGTCCATATGCGCCCAGGTAATAGATCGTTATATCCCAGAATTCCCAGATGCTCATGACAATCTTCTTTCATTTTCAATCATCAGCCAAGGTAATCCACTTATCATTCTCAGCTTTTCACATCTTCAAATTGAGTACGCCACACTTCTTCAGACTAAACTCCATGCCTATATCATCACTGACCCCACAGAATGTGTTGACCTAGGAGTCCGGCTCATTTCCATCGCGCCTCCTGAATAGCTTCCATTCATTCGTGAACAGATGACTGATTAGCTCGTCTTCCTCTTTTCTTAACTGGAATCGGCCTTTCGAATATCAGCAGAGGTATCAAGAAGATAAAAAACAGCAGTGGTGAAGAGTGGTCACCCTGAAATATGCCTCGCCGAATTCTGACCTCGCCTAGGGCGCGTCCATTGGATGTTCTCTAGTCTGACATGCTTTCCCGAATGATGTGTCAAACATTGCGAGCTATTCTTACCTGTTGCATGTCTCTAAAATCCTGGAATGTGATACCACGTCACATGCCTTGCGATGTTCTCTCCAAGCCATAAAAAGATTTATCTCCTTTCCTTTAATTTGAAGTTACGCAAAACCATCATGTCAATGAGGACTTGATCCTTCGTCCATCGGGTACCTTTACAGCAGCTTTCTAGCTCTTCAGATAGCAGCTACTCCCAGTCGTCTGGTACAGCAGAAGACCGACTCTCTCGGTAACTCCTTCAAGTTCTTGACATAGCTTTTTCTGGTATCACTGGAACATCCCATTTTGCCTGTGTTTGTTGATTTTCTGCTTATATCATTTCAGCTTTTATTTGCTGCCATATAGGTGTCAACTACTGCTTCAGCTCCTCAATGATGTTTGTCCTCCCTTTCCTAGCTTTGCACTTTGCACTTCATTTCCAACAGGTATAGGCTTTCTATATATATTTTTAACTTCGTTCTTTATTGTCGGCTCTATTTTGTTGACTTCCCCTCTGAACTAGTCAATACTTGAATGGATTCTTCCTTTCCGGACAGGTTCTCTCTTCTGTCACCCATCCTTTCTAGTAGTTACACCCATGTTTTAACAAACAGCGCTTGCCCGCAGCCGGTATAAGACTATTTGTTTGGTGATGTAGGTCGCCTCAATAAGTAACCTTGTCAATCGTTTCAAGGTTCTTCGACCTCAGCCACAACCCTCTTAATTCTTTATAGCAGATCCTTTTGTCACTCTGACAGCCTTTAGATATCCTGCATAGTGTACGATTTGTTTTTCTGCTGATGAAGCTCCTCAACTTCTTGAGATGGAACTTCTTAATCGTTTTCCTGTACACAATCATTACCTACGTCTCTTTGAGACGTTTCTACCCCAACTGGTCTCTAACCAACCTACCCACCTTCTACTCCTCTAGATCTCCCTTCTTCATTTCCCACCTCCTGTTGACTAACATTTTAAACCTGATCTCTCCCAACTCAAATCTGAGAGCCAGCTGTTGGTTCTAAGTCTAATAGCTCGTGTTTAGTCTGCCAGATTCTGCTAAAAAACTCTAAACATTCATCCCGCTGTTAGGTATTCAGTGTTCTTAATCTATATATTATGTTATCATTATTAATCCTTTCAAAGAAAGCACTTATTCTTTTTTTTAGCATTTTCTTAATAGGTTTCGCTTTTTCTTTCTCTCTACCTTGAAGTTCATAGCTTGGCGAAGTTCTTGAAGTTAGAGAAAAAAAATGTTTGAAAGTGTATTTAAAACGGCTACAAAAAACTGCCACGAAATGGAATGGAGATCCTGCTTATGTCTGTAGACGGTAATTCAAATTTAAATACTTTGCTTTTCCCTCGGCTCCATTAATGCTTATTTGCATTGTGTTAGGCGATTCTTTGAAAATTTGAATCGCCTACCCCAATTACTTAGCCTTCTAAATATTGGTTTTGCCCGAAAGAAGAGCTAGCCCCATTCAAAGATCCTAGATCAAAGACGTGTATATTGTGGTTTAAATATATCTTTAGTTTCATGTTTTTTGAACTGGTTTCAATTTTATTTGGCATTGTTCCATATTATGGAAATGAATACATGACAAAAGAAAATGAACATTGAACCAGCTTTAATTTTGCCCCAAAACTAAATTTAAACCACAATATATATATATATATATATATATATATATATATATATATATATATATATATATATATACATATATATACTGACTCACATTTGTGGGAAGCTCGAGGTAGCTTTGAAAGCTTCACCTTCATCTCAGCATCAGCACTACACTGATATAATGTCAGCATTTATTTTGGGAACGGCTCTGTACAGGCAAGCTAATGACCTAGTAATAGCAGTGCTAAGGTCAATTTCAAACAAATGATCACTCAATTCCCACCGATTCGTATTTCCCAGGTGTTCGTTCCACAAAGTGTTCCAGCGAGACTTTAAATAATTCCATTTCTTCTCTAGACCCTCGTTGTCAGAATTATTAAACAGCCCTTCTTGTTTAGCCTTTTGAAGTCGCTCCAACTCTGACTGAAACTCAGACGTCGACTTTTTCATGTCCGATTCGAACCTCTGGAAAAGACAGAAGGGGATTCACTACTATACCCGTTCCAAATGTTTTACTTGGTGTTGAGAACATAATGCCTGGAGAGGCAGGCCTACTAACTTAAATTGCGGAAACAACCGAATTAACCTTTAGATTGACACTAATCCATTTTATATACTACTTTAGGATGTCTTTTTTTCCGGGTTATTTGCCAAACAAAAATCGAAATACATGAAGAGAGTGACTGAAGACGTCAAGAGGTGCCACTTTAACAACACAATTGCCGGAGTTTCAGCGCTTAACCCTTTCCTGTCCAAGAGGTTCCCCATTGACGAGTAAAATCGTCTGGCGTTAGACAGAGTAAAATCTATAGGTGCCCTGAGCACTCATTTGGACGGGAAGGGGTTAATCACTCCTTGCCCTCATAGAGTAAGTTTTGTTGTTGATATTAGTTTTGTTTTTCTGAAACTTCTGTCCATATCAAATATATATCAAAACTATTTTTTCAAGTCCATGTATAAGACTGTCACGAACTAAATAAATGTCTCACTAGCATTCTTGTCATGTTAATGGCGCAATATCGTACTTCTTTGGCAAACCTTGCTATCGCTTTTCGATCTTAATAGTAGACTAAATTACCTAAAGTTAATAACTTTAGTTTAGAAATGCGCAAACAATTTTATCACCATAACATCACTCAGCTGTCTCTCAAGTTCATTGACGTCTGGACCCACGTCTGAAAACTTTTGAATAAACATTACTTCGAAGTCGGCCACAGTTTTCTCCAATGCCTTGAAGGGCAAATCAAACCTCTCAAACACATCTTTTTGCTGCAGTAATCTGCCGAGTGAAAGAATATTATGAAGTAAAAATGTTGCCCTACATTGCATTTTATGTTTGAATCGGTAACAAATAAGGAATTAGGATGAAATCGTACGGTTTGACTAGGCTGGTTTGCATCAAATGCAACAGCTGGAAAATAAACTGTCAGATTTGCCTGGCTTGATACCGGGTCTTTTCAGGTCCATAATGCTTTGACCCCCTTTTCTACATGTCCAATGGATTTTGTTGCCGTGATAAATGTAACTTCTCCTCTCCTTTTACTTTCAAACAGCAGTACGGTGCTGGGTGACTTTACCCTAAAGCTAAACTTCAATTTTATCTTACTTGTTCTTTTGCACAATGAATTCTCGCCACAACTTTTCCCAGCTGAACTGTACAGCGTTAACTCTCCGTTCTAAAATTCCTTTGTCCGTGTTGTCAAATTTGTCGTCCTCTTTCGCTTTTTCGAATTTTTCCTTCTCTGCTTGGAACTCAGTCATTGATTTCTTTAAATCTGCCTCAAAACTCTTAAAGGAAACGATCAATATAAGGAATCATCTTCTCAAAGGCTGGATATCAAACGTAACAACTGATTAACTTTCAAGGCGAACTGAATCGTTTAGCAGAGGGATTCAGTTTATAAAGTGTTTAGAGCTGTAAGATCATAGAGCCACAGCAGCGGTTATATATTTTCTGGGTAAACAGCTGCAGTGTTCCGATTTGTGTCAAAGAGCATTAATTTAAGCTCTTCTAGTTAGCAAAGGTCTTCTCAT
>BLAZ01000360.1:647840-650340 GCA_014633955.1 Acropora tenuis | reverse complement strand
TTGTAGTGCCATTCTGCCTTCAAGCATAGTTTCTGGGTTCCCCCCACCACCCTCCCTTGTTTCCATTGTATATATTATAATCATTAGTGTGACTGGTGCCTTTCTTCTCTTCTGCATGGGTATTTATGGCTGGGTTGCCGAGATTTGCCAGGTATGGGAACAGTCTCCTCTAGGAGCTGGCTGCCAATAGTGGAAACTCTTGGATGTCTGGGGCACTCGATCGCCATTTAGTGATGCAGTAACTGTTGTTAATTTTGGCAAACAGTTCTTTGTTGTAAAATAGAGCACTCCGGTTGTCTACTTTTATAGCAGGATTGATGTTTCTATATTGATTAAGAAAAAATTAATTCAATAAGAATGTAAAAAAAGTAGTAATTGTTTCTTGAAATATTTTGTGCTTTCTTCATTGCCTGCAGTACAAAACTATTGTTACTTAATTTGAAGAGCTATAGTATGTGCAATACAGTGTACACGTATGCTACACCCTCAAGTGATTTTCCGCAGTTTTGTTATATTATTCGCCAAACTGCAGTTAGACAAATCAAAATTTGAGCAACAATAATGGTTATTATTTACTTACATTTACCTTTGGTGAATCAAATTATTTCACAGGAAATACTAAGAAGATCACATGACAGTCAATAGCCTGTTGTTGATAGCTCCAGCCCTCTGTTGTTGTTGTTGTGGCTAAGAATGGTTATTTTAAATATTGCTCTCCAGTTGCTGTTAATAATAGACTCTTACAGTTGCTTGCATAGTTGCCTGGCCTTTGAAAGAAATGGAGGCTGGAGGTGACCTTGGTTTGATAGACACCTCCCTGCTTTTGTTATGTTAATGATGCGGTTCTTGTTCTAATTATAGCAATTTATGTAGGAAAAGCAGTGAGGTTTCCAACATAACAAGGTCACCTCCAACCTCAATTTCACAGTTTCAAAGGCCAGGCATCTACTTATTATTACACACAACTGTAAAATGGTCTATTTCCATTTCTGAGCCCTTCACAAATAATTATTCTTGTTTTAAATGAGATTCTCACTGTCCAACATTTTGTACTGTTAATGTCTTTGTAAAGCAAAATAATTAATGATATTACTCACAAAGAAAGAGCACTGTAAATTCTTCATTTGATTCAAACAAAATATTCTCTTAAAAAATGAAAAAAGGTTTAATTTATTAATTTCGCCAGTAAAGTGTAATCATCATTATTTTCTGAAGTATTAAATGTTATACATACTGTACATGTTGTGCTAGCTTTTTTACATCATTGAAAACATTGTATTGTGAGTTGTTAAGGTTCAGTTCAATAACATTTTGATCAGCATTGTTATTCTCAAACAAGAATCGCCTAGGTTGTTTGAAATACATCAACTAAAATAATAATTCTTGTGATAAAAGTATCTTCCCTATCCCTATTTTCTTGATTTTTGCATTGGAAAATAGCCCTCGGGCGCCATTTGAAATACCCGTGGGCACCACCTTTGAATGATGAGCAAAGCACTATGGGCTGATAACGTGTTAAGTACGGAAAGTCACCTAACAGATTCTTCTGATTCTTCTTGCTGTTTGTGCAACTGCTGTGCAAGGTCCATTCCACTAATATCCACACCCTACCTATGGATGGAACTTTCTGATATGGGTCACCGAAGTCATTTCTGAGTGAGTAAGTCAGTCAGTCGACATCCTCTGAACTTGCCATTTTTTTGTGAAGGGTACAGCACAGAATAACCCTTTTTTCTGGTAAAGGGGGAGTAGAACACTTGGCTTATTTCTGTGGGGTGTTTTTGTGTTGGCACTTTGATCTTCTTTTTCTTGGGAGTTAAATTCCCTAGAACTTTATCCATAGGAGGGGGGTATGGATATTAAATGGAATGGCCATGATCATGGAGAGAGAAATCCAGTACATTTGTTCCCAAGAAAATTAATCATGTTTTGGTCAAGGACAGTCAAGGTGAGTCTCACTTTTACTCGCATTTACAGTATTTACTGCTAGTTTAGTTTATATTAATCTAGTAACAATTTATCAAGTACTAGCTGATATCAGCTGACTTTATATTCTTGACTCAAATAAGCTAAGTTGATGTAACTTTTACGTTCACAGTAGCAGCAGGGCTAAAAGGCTGGTGACTGGTAACTAGTAGCTGGCAGCTGGTGCATGGTAGCTATATAGAAATTAAATTAGACCAGTAATTCACATTTAAATTTACTTCCTTTCTTGTGATTCTGAGTTGCTGGAGACAAGAATTACATTGATTTCAAAAATATGGTACCTGATAAAAAAAAATTTACCACTATTATTTTGGTACTTATATATACAAAGGTAACCTGTACTGCATGACAGACATTTTTCAGGTACAATGTCATGTACTAGGGAAGCTGATAGAGCGTGACACTTACAGGTATGCACAAGTTTATGTGTCAAAGTTCATGCAAATGTAGTCTAACCACTTAGGAGCAACATGGTCTATGGAATACTCTTTTTTTTTGTTTGTTTAAATAAAGG
>BLAZ01000360.1:561764-564264 GCA_014633955.1 Acropora tenuis | reverse complement strand
AGAATAATCTGCCGCATGGATCGGTCGTTAAGAACTTCAGTGATCCTGAATTATTAGCCAACGGCATGAATGGACCAAGCCGGTTAGTTAATCCTCGCGTGTTACAGAAGACGTTTTTTAATTGTTGTCAGTGTAACTGAGTAGTGCTTGCGATTATATTTTAGGTGTCTGAGCAGATGAATTTTCAGAACTCTGTTTCAAATTGATAATGTTTTTGAGGATATTAATATGAGTCAAAAATGGAAACCTTCGGTCAAACAGTTGTTATTAACAGTAAGTCGATCCATTGTAATCTCGTTCGTTTATCCATCAATCCATCCATCCATCCATCAACTAATGAATGGTGCTTTAATATTGACAAAGGCAGGGTTAATGAAGATCTTTTCCTGGACTTGAAAAAAGCCTTCGATACTGTTGACCATGTTATTTTACTTAAATACTACTGAGTAGAAACTGCAACAATCAACCGGTTCATTTCGTATTTACAAAATCGAGTGTGTTAATATACTTATGGTTTCACCTCCTCTATAGATTACATACCACGTGGTGTTCCTCAGGGTTCCATTTTAGGTCCGCTACTCTTTCTTATACATATAAATGATATCTCTAAGTGTTTAGAGTATGGGGTAGCAAAACTATTTGCGGACGATACGAACTTGACATTCGCAGGCTACACTTTCCCTTCCCTGGAGAATAAAATATCCAAGGATCTCAAGGGTATAGCCTTTTGGCTTTCTGCCAACAGGCTTACCCTAAACGGACGGGTGTTTATTGCTTGGTGCAGATATCGATGAATATTTAACTTGGGATAACCACATGCTATAAGACCACATGCTATAAGTATCTAAAACTTGAGTGTTCTAAGAAGGGTTAAACCTTTTCTAAAGACAGAAAATCTAATTAATATTTACAGGTCAATAATTGAGCCCTACCGTACATATTGTTGCATTGTTTGGGATAGTATAAGTGAAACACAGATTGTTAATTTGCAAAAGCTCAAAACCGTGCAGCACGAATAATAATTGGTGCTTCCTATTTGCAAAGCGTGGTGTTCTCTCTGAATTAGGCTGGACGACGTTAGAAAAAATGAGAAAACGTCATCATTATGCATATGGGCTGCGATCTTCCAGAATGAATCTTGCGCTCCCCAAACGTTGCACAGATTTTTACAGAAACAGTTTTGCATTTAGCGGAGGAAAAATTTGGAATGATTTGCCAAGCAGTTTAAGGGAGGAAAGCTCGCTAAAAAGGTTTATGGGTAAGCTAGACTATTACTATCAGCACCAGCAAAACTAGTTTTTTACTAAACAGTAAATGCGTAACTTATATTTTGTGTAACATTTTTCGAACGGATTTTATGTAAACCAAATTTTAATATTGCTGTATATTTTAATGGGATAAATTCCCGTATTTCAATAAAGGAATCCATCCATCCATCCATCCATGTATCCATCAATTACACTCTGTAGAACATTTCTTCCGTCACTGGGTCATTTAGACTTGTTTAAAGAACACCTGAAAACCAATAAGGTGCGCATTCATCTGAACATGATTGTCCACGAAGGCACTCCTTTCGTCAATCCTTCGTCACCATACATGCAGCTCTCATTCACAGATTATACGTTTGACCGTACACTGAACGTTTTCCCCCGATTTTTGTATTATATTGAAGGCCTAGGCTTTCTTTTACGTTAGTTTTATTTTTTATTTACGGGTAGGACACTTACAGCACTTACACTACTCATAGCACCTACATTACCTATTATATTGCTTATTACTAACAGAACTTATACTTACAGTTCTTGCACTACTCATGTTATAACTAATTACTTGAGGTCTACTTCAGAGGGCAGAAGCTGGACGATTCAGGGTTGCTTAAAACAATTTTATTGCTTTAGAAAAATCTAGTCGATTTAACTGAAAATTGAAAGGCTAGAGCAGCAGTGATCTAATTTAGAGCGTAGAGAAATGCCATGGAACATATTTAATATAGGATCGAAATAAAAGGAAGGTTAGTTACTATTACCATTAAATATAGGATAAATCTTACTCTTAGCCAATTCGGAATCAAATATTCAAATTCATACCACTACCAATTATTTTCCACCCAGACGGTGTTGATTGGCTACTTATCCAGCCTGAAGTGTTTCTCTTTTTCTTTAGACCGGCGTTGGAAACTCCATCTCGTCCAAGTTCTAATGGACCACTAGTAGGAGCTGAAAGACCAGATGGATCTACCATCTTTTTTAAGTCCCCGTTTCCAAGTAGCGAGGAATCCTTGGAGAGCAAGAAAGGGAGATATGTTAATGTTGAAGATTACCGGAAAGCAAGAAACAAAGATGGTGCTGCAAAAATGTCTGGAGAGTCGTATTTTTATTATCGCAATTAACTTGGGAACGTGAAATGGTTAGTGTAGGGATATTCAATTAACTGACTAATGTGACTTGGCAATTTGCTTAGTATACCCCTATTAACCTCAGTGTCTCCAGCACTTAGTTAC
>BLAZ01000360.1:504516-509516 GCA_014633955.1 Acropora tenuis | reverse complement strand
TTTTCATTTTTTGTTTTCGTTACTCAAGTTTTGTTTCTCGTCACTTTTACTTTTTTTTTGGTGCTCCAGTTTGATTCTCTTTTATTTATTTTTTAAAATCCCTTTTTAATTTTTTGTTTTTTTTTGCATTTCATATCATTTTTCTAACCCTTTTGATGTTACCTTTTTATTAGTAGTTCTTGTTTCAGCTTCTATTTTTAACGTTTTGAATTTAAAGAAGTTAAACGAAAACCAAATGAGAAAAAGCACCTAAGCTGGCAAAAAAACAAAAACAAAAACAAAAACAGAAAAAAAAAAGAAAAGAAAAAAAACATAAATGAAAAACAAAATCAAAATGGGAAACAAGAAAAGTAAAAAAGCATAATAATAATAATAATAATAATAATAATAAAAAGCAAGAAAAATAAAAATGGTCACTATTAATATTTTGATGAAAACTTTGTTCATGTTGGCACGTTTGGTTTTTGTCTATACTTTTCTTGCTATTTCAAGATTTTGCAAGCCACAAGCTAAGAACGTGCCAGCCGTCTTAAGAACTGTCAACACAATTTAAGATTCCTCCTACATTATAGTAAACCATAAGTGAGCCTTTAAAGTTGTCTTCAGTGGAATTTTTTCTTGTCCTATAAATAATAAAGGCTTCACAAGCTTGACTTAAATAATTTGATTCCTCTTTCCTTATAGTTGAACATTCCTTATATAAGCAGTACTTCTTAACTCAATTCACAACTCTGTCTGTGAAACTCTTAGTGTTTTGGCTCTGCACTAGAAGCTGCCAGTGAACTGAACTGGTTTTACATGCATTGCAAAGTTCACTTGCTTCCCTGCATGTGGCAGTCTCTCGCACTACGTAATTTTAAATGCATCTTGACCGCACTTTAACCTTTGATTACTGTAACTAGTTAATATTATTCCACGCTATCCGATCACAAGCTCAGGTTTTATCTCAGCAGCTGACCAGAGACGTACAAGTACAGGTCACGTTTTGCCACGCTCCCCTTAGTTCTGTGACCTTCAAGGATCACAGGTTTTCGACTGCAGAGATGAGTTGGGAACAAACAAAATTTAAAGGGAACACATAATTGTCAAAAGTCAAAGTTCGGACGAAACGACAGTTAAATAAACCAAACATTACTGGGACACGACTGTTAAATAAACCAAACATGGTTGCGACACAAGTTTCATGGAAAATTGCCCAGAGTAACGTACCCTGCCATAGGCATTCCTCCCAATTTTTTTGTTGCCGTAATCTTTGTGAGAAGTAGAAATCAGTTGTACTTTGTGCAACGCCTCCCCAAACGCTGAAAAAAAAATTGTCGGGTGGTACAACATCATCCATGTCACTTGTGTCGCAACGTGTCGTCCAATGGAATTACTCCTTCTGACTTCTTCAACATATGTTATAGCGCCAGTCTTGCACGCTGTTTTTGACCATGGTAGCGAGACAAACTGCAGCAAACGTCCCAAGTCTTAGGTCTTTCAACGTGCAACTTGTGTCGCGACAACATTACGCGACAAGTTGTAGAAATCTCAAAACTTGTCGAGTCAGTAACAAGGTTTAACGCCCGTTGCAAACCGCGTTATTGCTGTGTCGAACTCAATTAATCGAATTAAATTCGACTTAACAGCGACAGTAGCACAACGCTTGAAACCAAATCGTGCTACTGCCGTGTAGCACGGCAAGGGTTGCTGTCTTACACGGTAGTAGCACGATTTGGTTTCAAACGTCGTGCTACTGCCGTGTCGGTGTGGCTTGACGCGTGCGTCGAGCTCAAAAAGCACGCGGCTTTTCGGAGAAGTCTTCCTTTGGAACCTGTAGTTTTGCAAGAAATGTAGGCAGTTGGAGATAAAGATAGTGCAATCAGTACTACAATCGCAGACCGTTACAATTGAACGCCATGTGATTTTGGATCGTTGACGGACAGCAAATCAGAAAGTATACGTAAAGACGAGGTTGACCTGGTTGACGAGCGACGAGAGGCAGAAAAGTCGAGGTTCAGCAAGGGTGAAAGGAAACAGGAGAAGAAGAGCCGGACGGAAAGCGAACTGGAAAGAAAGGCATTTGGACGATATGGTAGAAATCATTGTCAGTAATAACAGTAACATTACAGGAAGAACCTTATCCTTGCGAACTCATAGAATTCGAGAAACAGTGAAGCGCATGAGAAATTGCTTGCTGAGCTACAGGAAAGGTACGAGGATTCATTCCCTTTCAACATTGATCAATCACGCGATTTAAGAGATTCATTTCGGATTGAACTTCTTCTCAATGATGTTAAAACGGTATCTCTTATCATAGGAACCCGACAACAATTATCTAAAGTTAGTATTTCTTCGATTACCGTGGGCAATTCTGATGTGTTGAGATCGTCAAGCAGATGTGAAGAATCTCGTTGTTTTTATCGATCATGATAAGCTGTCGATGAAGTTACACATAAACAAAATTTGTGATACATCATTCTCCTATCTTCATGACATTAAGCGAATACGGAAACATTTATCGCGTAAATCCACGGAGACCTTGATTCTTGCATTTGTGTCAAGCGGATTAGATTAATTCAACAGCTTACTATATGGACTGCCAGAGGCACAAATCGACAAGATACAAAGAGTTCAGAATGCAGCTCCAAGACTAATTTTTCAAGCAACCGAAGTTTAGCCATATCACACCAGTCTTATATCAGCTTCACTGGCTTCCAATTAAGCACAGCATTGAATTCTTGGTTAGTTTTGATCTTATTAATTTGGCCTGATGATTTGATGATTTGTGTCTGGTAATGGAGGAGACAAATACTTATGTAATAACAGACTAATCGTAGCTCTGTCCCTTCTTTCAGCAATAGCAGGGTCAATGCTTAAGTCCAGCTTACTTGGAAGGGTCTCTCCAAGACCAAGACAAACATTGTGAACTGACCATACATGCCAGTGTACACACTTTCAGATTCTCCGGGTTAGGCTCACATTTTCTCCGCAGAAACCTCCATCTGCCTTTAAGCTGCCCATAGGCACCTTGAGTTACCATTCTTGCACGACTTGAGTGGAATATTAAAATACCTTTGTTCAGAAGAAAGGGAGGCATTGGTTTATGGCCTCATTAGCCATGTTGCAGAGTCTCCCACAACAAATGGAGACACACGCACCCCATCAACTTCTGCACTAATGTTAGGGATAACAGGTCCTTGTTGGATCTCATCCCACAAGTAAGTTTTCTGCAAATCCGCTGTTCCCCCAGATAAAAAGGCACTTCGCATCAACAGTTGCCATCAGTACAACTGAGTATAAATTTTTGAAGTTGTAATATTCCTTCCTTGACTCTGCACTACCTTTAGGGCTTTTGATGGTATTGGAGCTGCCACAATTATTCAAAATCTAACATTTTCTCCTTAAACTGATCACTGTCCTGTGGCAAATGATGCATTGAGGCCACGTGTTCGTTATGATTGCTTGAGAAACATCATGCACTTTTGTGAGACAGTCGATACTCCAAAACCAGTCATCTGGGAAATAGTATAATAGTAGTCACCTCGTCCTAATCTGTACAAGCAGATTCCTAGCCTGTACTCAGGTGAAATAGGATCTTCACTCACCAACTGCCGTTCTAAGTCATGACTAACTACGCCCAGAGTAAATTGGAACTCGAAAGGTCTGTTTAAACCTTTTATGGGAGTCATTATTACCGACGATTTTCCACCATCGTTGATTCCTTGGTAGTCGCTTGCAGGACCGGGGTACCGCGGTTGTTGAATCCCGCAGATAGCACCAAAAGTATAACAAGGCAAGTGGACAGGATCGCTAATCTTCTTCTCCTAGCAACTGCATGCGTCAAAAACATCTGTTGCATCAGAAGCTTCTCCCTTCTAGCAGCCTGGGCTAGTTTAAAGAACAGAAAAGCACGCTTGCCTTGGTCAGTTACTTCCGCCATTTTGGATTTGTCGCGTAAGGCCGCTGGTCAGTATTTTGACGGCACGCGACGATAATTTATTCGGCAGCATTAAATTCGACGTTTGACACCAAGTCCTGCTACAGTCGTGCTACACACGCGCCAGCTAAGCACAGCAGTAGCACGGCGTTTGAAATGGGCCTAAGTGTAATGCAACTCGTAAGATATATACAAGTTGCATCGCTAACATGAGCAAAAGCGTACGATTTTTTTCACCTTCCATCAATATTTTATCACCAACACAATGTATGGCACTATCGAACTGAACTCACAAGTGAAAGCAGTGAGAAACCATTAAAACATCATTTTCGTCACAAGAAATATCCCTTAGCTGTTAGACATTTTGATAGCCAGAAACACATAGAGAGATGTTATAAATTATAAGTGTGGGCTGCAGGTATTAGCACGTAGGCATCCTTTCATGAAAAGTGCAGCTGCTCGCAGTAGCGCAAACGAGGACTTATAACTGCGGGTTCCATAGATCTTAAGCTATTATTCTGATATCCTTGACTTGCAACCACGCGACCAAAAACATCCAGGGACACTGATAGCAATAAGCTTGTTACGACATAGCCGTTATGTTTATGGTATAAAGAAAAGCACTGATCTAAAAGAAAAAAAAAAGACTTGATCGAGCAACCTCTTGTTCTCGATCCCAAAAAAAATTGAAGCCAGCGGCGCCATCTTGTTGCGACCACTTTCGCGGTAAAGTTTACTTTATGCCATGGGTAAAATAACTTTTAAGAAAAACTGTACCTTCTTCACTATTTAGCGGAATAGCATGTCGTTCACTGGTAGCATGAGAATGATTTTCTTGTCAATCCTAAGATACAGGATGGTGTCCCAAGGTGGTCCCAACAAGAAAGCTGCCGCTAACTTTCTTTGGCTTCACTTTCTAACCAATAGAAGCTCGATCCAGTCTTTTCTTTTTGAGATCAGTGAAACAAGAGGAGCTAATGAGAGATCTATTGTTTACGGGCACCAACATGGCAGCGGTGACGTAACGTGCAAGTCAAGGATAGCACTCATATATTGCTCTTGCATTGCTGAATACTATATT
>BLAZ01000360.1:449765-454765 GCA_014633955.1 Acropora tenuis | reverse complement strand
AACGAAGTAAACCATTATCGAATTATTCATAACAAATCATAGAAATAAACTGGTAGAGTGAAGATTTCTCTGCATAGGTGTCAAGGAGTGGATATTTTAAATACTTCACGTCATTAGGGATGTCGTAAAAATTGAAGCTAATCCTCAACCAGAGCCCTCACAAGTGCTACCGTTTCAACCACTTCTGGAATTTGATGACACAACGAAAGAAAAAAAAATGCAATGTGGTATTTTTTTTCATTTCATCACTTTCGATAGAGAATTAGTGGAGTAAATGAATCGTGTAAGAAAAGGTCGGAGTCATCGCGAGCTAAAAGAGTAAAATTGGCGTGAAGTTTACGACGTGAACGTCCTTAAAAGGCAGGTGTATATATCTTGGGCTAGATACACCCGATGACTAGGTGGCTCCGCCTCTTCGAGGTAGTAGCCATGTGGGAAGCATTCCAAGGAACCCCAACTTTATTTGGCAGGCCCAAAACGACGTGCATTTCGGAATGGTCGTGGAATTGATTCCTTTCCACTTCTGGTTCATTTTTACTTTGAAATCTAGCCATATTCTTTAACCTCTTTAGCTCTAGACGCCTGTTATATTGTTAACTATCCCTAGTTTACTGGGCTCTCATTGTAATGAGGAAGAGAGATCCGATAGCGAGACGTTATTTGTATACCAATGTGATTGTTGAAAGATTGTTCCACAACGCAGTGGTTTTCTTCAAAAGGAAAAAAAAACACTAATCAATGTTAGTACGTCAAAACTAATTTTATTACAAATCATTCCAATTAACAAGAAAATATAGTTTTACCATTTGCAATGAGGGAATTGTGCCTTCTGTTGGGGAGATACCTAAGGTTCTATCTCTCGAAATCAACATAACATTTTGCTTTTCAATTAGGTAAAACAATAAAACTAAATAGCAAAATTTATATTTCTAAATTTCGTCTTCACTTAAAACAAGAGTTTATTTTTCACAAAAAAGAAAATGGTAGTAATAAGAATGATAAATATAATAACAGCCACTAATAAACGGTACACATAAATACAGAAAGGAAAACAGGCCTTGATAGGGAGCTTTTAGAAACCTGGTGGGATTTCAGGCCAAGATGTAAATCCAACATTCATCATTACCGACCCCCAGTCTTCCTACAGCGATAAATAACCCAATTTTCGATCAGTGATGCAGAATCTGAATTCAAATATTTCTTCCTTGATGTTGCAATTCTGATGTAGCTCACAAAATCATTGGCAGACAGACATTAAACTTCAGATGAAACAACTTGAGGTTCTTTTCTTTAGTTTAGCCCCCAATTCTCATTCAAAATTCATAAGATCTGGGATACAAATGCCAATTATTATTATTATTATTATTTTTTATAGGCGTGGACAGAATTATATTAAAAGCGCCCTCAAAATAACTTTCTTCCTTTAAACTGAATGACAAAAACAAAAACAAGGTCATTTCTCAATAACGCTAACTGAGACTCGCTTGCGAATATTCAGGAATATAGCGACAACAAGCGACTTGAGATGACTTTCTCTAAGTGGCTATTGTCATTTTATACATTCTTCATGTTAGGTATCGTTGGAATCGATGCATATAAAATGGGTAAGTTTTTTCGGACGGCTTCTTAACAGGGACACAAGAAGAGCGGTAGAAAATTTCGAGTATTATATTTGCATTTCATTATGAATTTTCCCCTAAACTGAACAAAATTAGTGTTGTGGTCCTAATATAACGATTTCCTAGTTTCTGTTGCAAAAACAGATAAAGAAAAAAACGCTCTTTTGCGGATCTCATTGCTGTAAGGAGATAAGTTTAAATCATAACTCTTTTGCATTGACAGGCTACAGGAAATCGAGACAAATATCATCTTTCGTTCCAACTTTTTTCCAATTCTACTTCTATAATGTTCAACTTGAATTGCGCTCAGTCTCTTATAAATCGTACCAAATGACTGAAATTAAAGACAACAACACATATTACTCAGATTAGTGGATTCTTAAGAGGGTTCCAGTTGAACTTTTCTTTATTCTTTAGTCCTGTGTGAAAATCGTTCCACTGTTCACTGAGCAAATCTAGATCGACATTACAAGATTTGTAATGAGAAGTCACACTTGAAGTGAAAGAAAACTGTAATAACTAGGAAAACTAATAATGACAGATGGCCAGTTAAATAGGAATGAACTACCAATTTTCAGGAAATTAGACAGGTAGACCTTGTAAAAATAATATCCATATATGGATACTGAAAGACGTCATACACCACACACACAGACAAACATGCACTCACACACAAACAGATACATACATACATATATGTTTTGCTCCTGAATAAATTTAAATAAGAGAGAAGCGTGCATACTACAATTTGAGAGGGGGTTCCTATACAACTATTTGTTTTCCTGTGTGAGTTATTTCATTGACACCAGCCATTTTACTACATTTGTAGATTTAACGTGCTTCCAATTCAGCTATCCTGAGAACAATTAACGTTAAATTATTTCTTTCTAGATATAAGGATGATGCGTAGTGTATATGCCTGCCAGAACAAAACCATAAAACTGAAGTGTGAGAGACCTAAAGTCCTTGAGATTGCAGCAGCCGATTATGGAAGGGGAGAGGACTCTATTTGCGAAAAAGACCGAAAATCAGACGAGGCATGTAAATTAGTTGACACGACAGAGGCCGTGAAATCCTTGTGTAACAAAAAGCGTAGATGCAAAATGAAAGTATCCAGTTCTACATTCGGTGATCCCTGCGCTGGTTTGAACCCTTACCTGAACATCTTGTATGTCTGTGGTAAGAGCAATGTATGATATGTGCGGTCAATCAACAAGTTAATCGGTTGGTCTTCCGGTTCGTCTTCCACAATTCGTTCATCAGTTTCTCTCCATACATCACCCACCAATACCTCAATCCATCCCACCATCCATACATCCCATCATCTACTCATACATCCCTTCTCCAAAAGGGTCTCCTTCGTATTTTTCATTTTACTTCATTGCTTATATAGTCTGACAAAATCATTGTCATTTTTTCTTCTCCTTAGTACAAAAAAGGCGCACTCCCACTTCAGCAACCACACTTACCACAAAGTTAACAGAAGGTACGACTGCTTACACTGAAGGCTCAACAACAACTCAAAGTATTCTTCATGGCCCGACAACTATCATCGGCCCACATGCAAAGTTTCAACCAATCAGTGAGGGCATCAAAACTGCTCAAAGTTCCAATATCGACTCTCCTACTCCTGCTCAGAGAACGCAATCATCATCAACTGCTGATCTCAGCTCTACAGCCATTACCGCTGATGTCGCTACAAGTAGTTCCAATTCCCGGACTACAAAGGCTGAAATCAAACTAGCAGTATCTTCTGAACATACTTCCACGACTCCTACAAATAAACGTAACACTGCCACTCACAGGAAGCGCTCTGATGTTTCTTCTGCCAACACTACCAAACCGCCGGAGACAGTCGAGTCCAATGGTACTTACACTACCACCGAAGGTATGATAGCCACTCACAAGAGGAGGGGTAACATTTCCGCGACAGGAAACGTCACCGGGCTACCTGCAATCTCCGAACCCACCAATACCAGAGGAATTCCAAAACAACGGCAAGATAACAAGCTGCAGAGCAAGATTTCAAAATGTGACCCACCTAATTCTTTATCTGACTCAGCAAACCAACCATCCTGCACTTTTGGGTTTTACTTTTTATCATGGACATGTCTGTGCAGCTTAGTTGCCTTCTAGTTGCAGTTGTAACTGTCAGAGGCGTGGTAATTCTCGAGAAATATTGATCATTTCTTGTATGAACTTGAGGAAAAGGCTCGAAGAAGGGCATTCTTCCAACCATTTTGATAGGTTTGGGTATTCCTTTCGCAGGTGTACAGGGCATGCGTTTCAGACAGTGTTACGATAGTCCATGAAAGAAGTTGTAGGATAACTGTTGCTTTATGTTTTATTACAAGTATAATCAGCTGCTCTCATTGAGATACGGTTTTGTAAGTGAAATAATGTACTTCAAGAAATAAGGAAACCAGTCGTACATTGCATGCAAAGAACGTTTTTCGAGAGGCGGAACCAAATATTCTTGAAAGAGCCTTGGAAGATACGTCAAAATGTATGAGAGGTTTTGTTTCCCTGTAGAGAAAATGTTAAAAAAAAACTTGTGAGAATGAAACGACCAATTGTCTTTTCTAATTTTGGAAAAAAATACGTTTCCACAACGTAAATCCACCTTTAGTAACCTTTTCAAGGTGATTGCAAATGAAGAGGAAAGCTTTTGAGGCTTTTTTTCGTGGTCAAGTTCTAATTTTAAAAAAAAGGCAAATAATAAACAATTATTGGATGAGGTTGAGCGTGATATCATGAATTATCAAAGGCGAGGTCTGTGTTATCTGCCGAAGCGGAAGGCTGAGGCAGATAACACAGACACGAGGGTTTGATAATTCATGATATTATGCGAAAACCGAATTCAATAATTATTTTATTATACATTTTTCACATAATTCATCCTCAGAAACAGGAGCGAAGTGTTCAGCCATTTTGTTTCTGAGGAGAACACTCCAAGGGTCTTAGTAACCACGCAGACGTTGAACTTGACATGATAAATGTAATATCTGCAGCAGATAATACATTTATCATGTCAAGTTCACAAGCTATTGCGAATTGATTGAATGCTCTCGACCAATCAGATTTTTCATAGTGAGTTTGATGTATAATAATATACAATATAGAGCATGGATAAGTACGTCTGTTATACACTTTTTATTTACAAAGATAAAACAAGAGAGGCGGAGAGCAGTAGTGGCGTAGCGGCGTAGTGGCGAGAGCACTCGGCTCCCATCAATGTGGCCGGAGTTCGATTTCTAGATTTGGCGTCATATGTGGGTTGAGTTTGTTGCTTCTCTTCTCTGCCGTGAGAGGGTTCCCCGCGGGTGCTCCCGTTTTCCCCTCTCTTCAAAAACCTGCATTTGATTAAATTCGATTTGCGTT
>BLAZ01000360.1:411548-414048 GCA_014633955.1 Acropora tenuis | reverse complement strand
CATTTTAAGAGCATCCCGGAGAAAAGAAGGTACCGCCAGATAGCTTGTGGGATGAGAAAGGAATGGTAAGAGTGACTGAACAGAGGTTTGCAGGCCGGGTCCGTACTAGTCTAAAAGCAAATGGTTCACAACTGTTGAACTAGAAGAGATCAAGAGGAACAAGCATAGAAACTGTGAAGAACAAAATGGGACAACTGTTGTAGAGGAAGCCAATGATGGTAACAAGCATGAACCAAAGGAGATGGACTCACAGACGAGGAAGCCGGCAGGTACTGAATGAATGGTGTCATGAAGGATCTCCGCAAAAGTCTGAAGACCAACTAATGATTTGAAAAAGACTGAATGAAATCAGACTGACTCATGACTGTGAAGGCAAAGTACCAGCTTTGCAGGGAATTGCAAAGTGAAGGATAAGAAAGGAGCTCCAGTTTTGCAAAGAACTTGATGACCCACAGGAAAGTGACCAACCAACTCCTGATGTTAATGAAGCCAGAGAGTGTTGGAGTAATAATCTGGGACTGGCCAGTGGAACACTGAAGAGATCCTGCTTAGTTAAACGACCAAAAGGGAAAGACCCATGTAAAACAACAAGATTATCTGACCATTGATATAATTATGGTGAAAAGCTACAAATAATTTTAAGGAAGAACCCAAACCGGAAGGCTCCAGGCCCTGATAACGTACAAAGATTCTAGTTAATGATAGAGCAACAATTCATGACTGCAAGCAGAGGAAAACCAACCCTGGAATTGCCTGGATCAACTATAAGAAGGCATATGATTCTGTCCCCCATTTCTGGATATTGGAAACACTTGATCTTGTAGGGGCTGCAGATAGCATCAAACGGCTAATCAGGGAAAGCTTGAAGTCCTGAAAAACACAACTAACAGCTGATGTAGGAAGGTGAAGTGTCCATCAGGAGAGGAAAATTCCAGGGGGATTCCTTATCCCCATTATTATTTGAATAAGCAGCAGGCCACCAACTCAGTAAGGAAGAGGGCCAGATAACCCATTTACTGTTTCTGGATGACCTGAAATTATATATGGAAGAAATGAGAAGGAAATAATTTAACTCACTTGTACAAACTGTTTAGGTGTTCAGCAGTGACAATGGTAATTGGATTTTGGAATCAAGAAGTATGCAATGATGGTAATGAAGGGGCAAGCTGGATAAGTAAGAGGGCATCAGATTGCCTGATGAAAGAATTATCCAAAGTATTGGAGATGATGTGAAGTTTATAAGTGTCTGGGGTGTTAGAGGCCGATGACATTATGCATGATGAAGTGAAGAAAAGTATGGAGAAAGAGTGCATTAGGAGAGTGAAGAAAACTTTGTCCTCAAAGCTAAATGCTGGTAATGTTCTAAAGGCTGTTAACAACTGGGCTGTATCCCTACTTTGGTACATTGGGAGGATTGTAAACTGGACAAAGAGCGAGCTTGCTGAATTGGATCGTAAGACCAGAAAACTTTTAACCAGCAATGGTGCTCTTCATCCAAGGCCCAACATAAGGCATTTGTAATTACCAAGAGGAGAAAGAGGGCGTGGACTAATTAGTGTTGAGGATGCCATAAATACTGAAGAAAGAAATATCTATGTCTACGTCAGCCAGAGCCAGGAGTGTTTGTTGAAAAGTGCAAGAAGAGGAAGAATGTCAATGAAACTGAAACACCAAAGGAGTATCAGGAAAAGATGAAGAGGAAAAGAGCTAAGGTCTGGAAAGCAGCTGCATCATAGCAGTTCAAGAGAGAGACAGAGGGCTTACCTGGTGTTTCCTGGAATTGGATAAGAGCTGGTGAATTGAAGGAGGAGACAGAAGGGCTTTTTTAAATACTGTAAAAGCCAGAATTGAAAACCAAAATGTATCATCCAAATGTGTGGCAGTCACAATGAAACTGTGCAACACATTTTTGTGTAGTTGCCCCAAGCTAGCATGAAAAGAACATAAGAAGAGGCATGATGTTGTTGGGGAGGTCATACAATAGGAGGTGTACAAGGAATATAGAGTTGAGAAGATGAAGATGAAAGTAACAGGTTTCGGGGTGATATTTGGAGTGTTGAGAAAGAGCATAACCGAGAGGCAGAAAGGCTGAAAGATATGAAAAATGAGTTGGAGAATGAAGAACATCTTCAGGAAAGTATGATCATAAGTGTAGACAAGGTGATACAAAAAAAATGTGGAAAGATGCTCAACTGGAAAGCTCCAGGGAAGGATGGTGTTCAAGGGTATTGGATTAAGAACCCTTAGCAATCTTCATGAGCAGATTGCTATTCAGATGAATACGGTAAGATCTTCATGGGAGAAGATAGCCCACCTGCATGGATGACATATGGTTGAACTGTACTCTGTCAGAAGGATCTCAAAAAAGGCTATGCAGCAGATTACATGCCTGCCACTGATGTGGAAACTTTTAACAGGAATGATGGCTGAGGAGATGTATAATTTTCTTGAACGAGAGAATTCAACTCTTGCCAGAAGAACAAAAAGGATGTAAACGGGG
>BLAZ01000360.1:374677-377177 GCA_014633955.1 Acropora tenuis | reverse complement strand
AAGCGATTTGTTCTTTTTTGTGTGGTAATTTGGAATAATTTACTTATTTATTATTACTTTTTGGCATCCCTCTTGTTGAAAGTGGGCTGGAAAAAAGCTAGTATTTTAGTAGTGCTCCAAATCGGCAGATCCCATTTTGTCATTGGTTAACTCTTTTACAAGGTTTCATCAGCCATGTGAAGGGTGAATTATTTCTAGCTGTGAGCGAGCATTGTTAAAATTTTCCATAAAAAGTAAAAGCAATCTTTTAAGATGTTCTTTATAACTAAAACTGATTTTTAATTTCTAATTTCATCATCATTTTTCAAGCTTGCATGTAATCAGTCTGCTACTAAACTTTTTCCGCTTTGAGAAAAACAATGCTTTCACTTTAATTGAGTTTTATCGACTTTATTTATTAGAAAACAGGATTTAATTTTGTGCAAGGTAGAATTCAGTTAGGCACGACGGTCTCAAAGTCAATGTTAAAGTTTCTTTTTAGTGTTTTTAGAGGCACTGTACATCGAAAACTATAAGATAACAGTGACAAAGCTTCTTTCATTTACAATAATTAGTTTTTTTTGTCATTAGTTGCTAAGCAGTGCCAGTTCGCGATGCATGCATGAGTTGTTATAAGAAGTACCAAGATCATAACATGTAGTCAGTTTTGCCTCAACCTGTTCTTCCAGCCGGTGAAATTATTCACCTACCTGTTGCCGCATTAGATGTTTTTTTTGTTTGTTTTGTCTTTTTTTTCTTTTTGGTTTTTTACTTATCGACAGTCGGCAATGATAGTGAGCCATCGGAATCGAAATGCTTACGCAGGTAACGTGGGTTGACGTCACAAAGAACAATACCAATGAAATTGAACTTGACACAAGTCTTTTCCTTGTCCTTGGACGAACGAACGTTGAAGTTTCTTGCTTTCAGTACTTTTCAGTCTGCAAACTGACCGACCTCCAAAAAAAAAGAACAGCAAATATTGACGATGATAATAATAGTAATAATAATAATAATAATAGTAATAATAATAATGTTAACAAGAATAGGAAAAGAAATAAGAAGACAATACTTTAAGTACTGGGAAAAAAAAAAATTATGCGCTCAAGTTCCACTAAACGGATCATTGACGCCTCTGCGTCAAAAAAAAAAACACCTTTTCTTTTCATGCTTTGAATGCCAGCGGTATGGATACGTCAACTTTTCCGCCTTGCTCAGTTGGTGCCACAGGCAATAAATAAATTAATAACAGGTAATTCTTTTGATCAACATTTACCATGCCAATTTTTTTCCGTCTTTATCCTTATATTGCTCTTTTGCAAAGTAACCTCTCAAATAACATTTGAGTTAACTAATTACATTACAAATCCTCTCAACAAGGATTCAGTGAACCTGCAGCGCATTCGAATTTCATCGAACCAGACCACGTGGCGGCTACTCAAGCAATTTTTTCGCAATACAAAATGAACGTTCACTTTCTTGATTCAAGTCCACAGTTTCCCTTCAAGTCTTTGAAGGAGCAGAGCTTCTCGCGAAGTGTCTTACCCAACTAAGCATTTTTGAAGGATTTATCTTGAACTTCGTCAAAACGTTATAGAGGTTATATGTTTAAAACACATCAAAATCTTACTGTTTACTTACAGATCACTGTTTTGTAGTTATAAATTCAGTCTTATATTTTTGACGATAACTGTTGTTGGAGTTCCATGAAGATATGAAACATTTCCAGATGTAAAAATTAAGAATACTTTAGTCATTGAATGTCGCCAAAGCAATTCGTTCCTTATCCCTTTTAACCATTAGTTCATTCGATGGTTTCGTGTCATCAGTCCCAGGGTCTTGGCATCTTTGTTTTTCCATCTGTAACTCAACTTTTCTTCTCCTTCCCTTCATAGGATACTTTTAATTGCCCCTTTCTGCTTCCCCTTTATCCTTTTTTGCACAGTTCTCCAACCATCCATCACACCCATCTCCATTCGTCCATTCATCCACCATTCCCGGCTTGCATTCACACATTCATCCACTCCCCTCTCTCCTATAGCTCCTACAACTCTGCATCCGTCTATTCATTCCACTAGCCCTTATTCTTTACCGACTCACTCATCTATCTTCCATCCATCTATACATGCATCCGTCCACCCATCCTTTGATAGTTTTAGGTTTAACTTATTTATTTAAAATTCTAAAATGCTTATATTTATTTAAAATTCTATAATGCGCAACATTCTAAACGTAAAGTTGTTCCATCAAAATGCGTTTTTAAACTATGAATATTAACACTATTTGTATTCTCTTTCTTTTAATTGGTCATTTACTTTTAATTTAGTCACTTTGCTTTTGCTTTTCATTTTTTTTCCAATAAACAGAACACGCTATGTTACATCAACACACACCGGAGAAGACCATCAATGACAAAGAAACCACAGACATGAAAAACGGTAAGAACAAGGTTCTAGGAATAACTAAAAGCTTTCTCGAGCGCTGATTGGTTACTAATTAGCACTATGAAGAATACAGACAT
>BLAZ01000360.1:310486-312986 GCA_014633955.1 Acropora tenuis | reverse complement strand
ATCACATTTGGCTGAGGGGGTCACACTTGAGAAATTGAGTTGCACTTTATAAACCAGGGTCCCACTTATAAAAATTGACGCACTAGGAAGTATGAGTCACACTGGGCAAAATGGCTCATATTTAGCCAAATAGGTTAAACTTGGGAAAATGAGTCACACTTTATAAACATGGGTCACACTTATCAAAATTATCGCACTTGGAAGTACGAGTTACACTGGGCAAAATTGGTCACATTTGGTTCAATGGGTCAAACTTGGGAAAATGGTCACACTTTATAAACATGGGTCACACTTATCAAAATTCTCGCACTTGGAAGTGCGAGTCACATTGGGCAAAATGAATCACATTTGGCTGAAGGGGTCACACTTGAGAAATTGAGTTGCACTTTATAAACAAGGGTCCCACTTATAAAAATTGACGCACTAAAAGTATGAGTTACACTGGGCAAAATAGGTCACATTTGGCCAAAGGGGTCACACATGAGAAAATGAGTCACACGTTATAAACATAAGTCACACTTAGCAAAATTGTCGCACTTGGAAGTATCAGTCACACTGGGAAAAATGGGTCACATTTGGCCAAATGGGTCAAACTTGGGAAAATGAGTCACACTTTATGAACATGCGTCGCATTTATGAAAACTCTTGCACTTGGAAATACCAATCACAGTGGGCAAAATGGGTCACATTTGGCCAAATGGGTCAAACTTCAGAAATAGTCGACGTATCTGAAAATTACGGTAACTGTTAAGATTCTGAGAAAAGGTAAGCAACAGGCGCCTTATCTAGAACATATTGGCCAGTTTTCTCACTTTAGACCGAGACTAATATTCTTCTTAACCTTACGAGTATCTGCATCATATATGAACAAACCCGAAGTCCGAGTGCTAAAATAATGTCATACAAAAGGTTGGACTCGTTCAAAACAGGCATTACCCCCATCGCTCTACACCGAATCTGGAAACATTTAGATTATCAGGAAACAAAACTGTCTCACTCTGGACCGTCATTAAACACGGAGCGATCCTGTATAACGAAGCTGAGGTGTTCAGCCTGTCAATCACAAATCCCAAAAACGGACAATGCTCCCATTTGATTGGCTTTTTCAATCAAGTCTAATTTTAGCGAGTTGCCACAGGATTCTTTTTTTTTTCCGCCGGGTTTCTGCGGTTCAGAAATAAATTTGAAAACTCAAATTCGTAAGAATGAAACAAAAAGACTGCGAAGGTAATATATTTTATCTACGGTAATACCATGGTTATTTTTCAGCCAGTTATCCTGCTAAAAGAGATTCCGCAAGGTCAACATTAGCTGTTGTTGTACTCTGGCAGCTAAAATTCAGTCGACCTTTTACGAGTGTAATCAGTTGTTTTGTGGCATTCAGCCTTGAGTCTTCCATTTCTTTTCTAACGTCAATATTCAGGCGGAATCTCACTTTGCCATTTGTTAAGTTGTTTCTTCGTAGTATTTATTGTTTCCAGTTTCTTTGCTCTGAATATGGAACAGTTTGAGAAATAATTCAGTTTTGTTTAATTTGCATTTTGTTTGCACCATCATAGCGCACACAAACGTGAATAATTGTTCAATATCCCACCAAAACCGTCTGTATTCACAGGATAACCAAAATCACCTCTTACGAGATTTCGTTTCGTTCTCATCATGCCTAAATAGCTCGGAGGCATCATCTCTGTTATTTTAATTAGCTGCGAAATCTGAATATTCCTCGTGCAGCGACAAAGATAATTCATCGTTTTTAGTCGACTTCCAAAACCATCATCTATAGTGTTAATATCAGTTTCATTTTTACTGTTTTTTTTTATTATGTACTTTATATTATTCTACGTAAATGACTCCGTTGGTTTGACGAGAAAATCGCTATTTTTTTTTACGACTTCTACGTTATGCGATCGTTGTTCTGGCTTTCCAACACTGTACAGGAAAACCAACAATGTACTTCGAGGGGGCGTGCCCTTGCCTTTTATGAGATCTCTCCTCGTTTAAGTGGTTATAGATCTCTTTAGCTTCCGCGGTTTGTTTTCTCGTTTTAGACCTTGTGATAGTCTCCATAGAGTTGTTCTTTTATCTCTTTTAAACTTATAAATTGATGCACAGGCGACTCTTTGAGACGGATTTGAAACATGCTAGCTTTATAACATATGTTAAGAAAAATAATAAATCATACGTAGTCTCTGTAGTCCGCACAAAAGCGCCAATTATCAACATTCGTAAGGGTGTTTTGTTGTCCGATCTATTTCTCCTATACCTAGTTTTGGTGGCTTCTCTTTCACCTTCAACAGAGTTGCAATGTCAAGATTCTTTACGTAGCCTAAGATTGAAACTCTGGTGAACTTGGACAGATGCCACATACAATTAGGAATAGAAAAAAAATCGGATAACAAAAACCCTTAACGAATGTCTATCGATCATCGCAGCACTGGAAGCCAGTGTTAACATTTTACTACTTTTGAATAAGGATTGGTGAAAAACAGCCTTTCAGTGC
>BLAZ01000360.1:302986-305486 GCA_014633955.1 Acropora tenuis | reverse complement strand
ATATTGTAAACCTACAAAGAGCAACAAATACTGGATAAAGTATGCAAAGTCACGCGACAGAAGCGAATCAAATACTATGATTTCATTCCTTTTTTTCGATTTGCAATATGAAAAAAAATATATTTTCAATTGTCAGCCCTCCCACTCTTCACCTTGCTCCGTGGTCCCTGTTTTTACAAATATGCTCCGCGTCTCTTCATCTCAGCTCAATGCCTAAATCTCTATTTTAAGGTTAGATGGTTCTGTATAATGATAAAATTAGCCCTTCAAAATCAAATTCAAATTCAAATTGTTTCCCTATATTTTTCCAAAATTCTTTATTAGATTAGCAAAAAATATTTTAATATAGTTTTTTTTTTTTAAAAATTCATATGGCTTACCAAAATTTTTTTATGTAGTTTGCCAAAAATTGTTCCATCACAACAAAATAGTAATGTCATATATTCTCTACGGCAAATTGCTACTAACATTTTAGCATGAACAGAACTAAAGACGTAACAAAATATTTGTGAAATAAATTAACAAACATTCTGTTATTGATAAGGAAAAGCACCTAGTCCAAATGCCAGTAAAACCTCTTAGCTCCTTGAGCGGTTTGTTATGGAAAGGCTCTGCTTACGAAGAATCGGTTGTACAAGAAAAGAAACAGTGCACTGCAATTCCACAAAATATCGTCGTGCATGATTGTAGCTTAACGGCCGATTGAAAATGAAACACCAAGAATCCGTTGTACCAGAAAAGAAACAAAGTCATTGTTGTGACTGAACGTTAGTTAACGGCCGATAGAAAATCTCAAAGAACTGAAGTGGTTGTCTGTGGAACCTATGCTTATCTACAGGGCTTGTATACTGGTTTTTAAGTCTTTAAGGGGTTTAGCTCCTGACTACCTTGCCAAGAAGTTAAAAAAGAGGTCTGGAATCCACAATAAAGATACGCGGAATACGAATAAGATGGACATCCCAGGATACAGAACGGCCGCAGGCCAAAGAACCTTCCATTATCGAGCAGTTTCTCTGTGGAATAACCTACCTAGAAGTCTCACTGAGCTAACAAACCTTGCATTATTCATTTACAAAGAGAATGTTAGAAACTTTCAATGAATTCAACATATTGCTTGTTAAATTTTTTATATAAATATTATTTTAATCATTTCTTAGTTTTATAGTTTTAGATATTTTAAACATTTAAATTACCTTGGGAATTTCAAATATTTCATCATTTCTCACTGTCCTATAGTTTTAGATATTTTATTGAATATTGTAATTACTTTGAAAAGCCAGAATTTGGAAAGCAATAAAGTTATTATTATTAAACACGAGCAAGCCGTACACCGAATTGAAACAATAACATGCTGTCAAAACTAAACAATCACATTTTAGTACAACTCCCATGAGACGTGGATATCACGCGCACATTCCTCTGCATGCGTTTGATAAACTAGCGCTTTTATATGAGAGCAAGATTGAATTCATACGCATTACAATTATGCTGCCCAGAAATCTTTTGAAAGACATTTTGAAATGAAGCACAGCCAACTTCCAACTAGCCTCCCACGCAGACGTTCTTAGGCTTGTCACGCGTTCGAACGCGTGACAAGCCTAAGAACGTCTGGATAGGAGGCTAACTTCCAACTCGTGCTGCTCATTGACGTTTACTCTCCTAGGCCTTGAAATCGCATGGTTGGTATACAAAAACTGTCTATAAAGCTTGGCTTGCATTAAACTTAAGCTTATTAATCAAGCAAAATAATCGTTCTGTTGTACCATATTGTTGTCTTTTTGTTTGTTTGTTTGTTTTTTTATATATATACAATGACATTCTCGGGTCTGCTATGACATCGATTATTTGCAATAAAGGGTTGTTGTAATGTACATACACAGCAGCTTAGGTTACAGCTTTTATTAGGCGTACGAACGGCGCGAATTTCTGTAGTACTGCATTGTTTCGTGACGCTCACTCAGCTCAAGGCGAATTTCAATGAAAACTGTTAAGACTCGATCTTTCAGGGAGACACAAAATGCTTTCAGCCAAAATAACAGTCAAATAATTTTTGTTTCATATGAGGCTCGGTGAATCAGCCAAATTTACGGCCTTAAAAAACCGGGTTGTTTCATGCCTCTACCCAGTGAGGCTGACGACCTAATATTCAACCTAAATGTTTTTGTCTCGGGCAGTTTGGTTCACTTTTGGTTGCTCTTTGGCTCTCTGTGCAGACTTAAGGCCTTAATTAAGCCCTATTTAGGCTCATCAGAGCCATAGAATTTTTATAAATTAGGGTTGACAGGTTTGCACGACTCCTACGTTTCGTGGTATTTGCCTTTTTCTTTTCGGTTCTCGACCTTTTTGTCGCTTCACTATTGTTTATGAAGGGCAATCCGTATTGTGTCATAATGAGAAATTGGAGCCGTAATAGATCGTGCTATGCAAATTTTAAGAGGTGATGGGTCTGTAAGATTTCCATTTCCACTGTTATCTGCATGTCGTTTCGTTGAGTTTGACA
>BLAZ01000360.1:280486-300486 GCA_014633955.1 Acropora tenuis | reverse complement strand
GCTCTAACGGCTGGGGCATTTGACCGTCTAAACTGGCACATAGTGGGGCATTTGACCGAAATTTTTCAAAAAAGTCAAATGCCCGGGGGTTTGCCCGGGAGGGGGATGGGCGGTTTTGGAATTGACCGGTACATAATTTTAGGATCGTGGGAACTGCAATTTTAACCGAGCAGCTTTCAATATTTTTGTCTTTATTTTCAGCATTACTGCACTTACTGAAATACTTGTTGTTTACCAATTAAATAATGGTGCTTTGTGTTCTGCAAGAAAATAACTGATCAATGCTTGAGGTCTATCAAATTTAAAAACGCTATCTTATTGATTTAAATCGTTAATGGGTTATTTCCTCGATTTACAGTTAGCGCTTACCGAAACAACAACATGAATAAAACTTAGCAGCGCTTACCAAAACAACAACAAATGAATAGAACTTAGTTAATCCGCCTGATACTCAACATCAACTTCTGTGTATAAATTGAACCTGCATGCATTCAATACTATACAGCGTTGAAGAACCGATGAACAAACACCATTATATTTTAAGATCACGTACGTTTAAAAATTTGTATATTAAATGAAAAGCAGACATTTGGCCAGTCTAACAAGTCTTAACACTCTATTAAACTATCCAACTTGATTATCAGGGATGCATTTTTCGCCTGCTGGCCTCATTATCTTTTTCCAAGTCATCATCCCTTCTGGTAACCGGTCTCCGACAGCACGGCCTATTGTAGAAATCGTTAACCAAATAAAAACAAGATTCGCCGGAATGTAAACTGTGGCCGACCAAAATACACTTTCGAAGATTTTTTGTTCAGTCATGCAATTTGCATAGTCAAGCAGTGTCATACGACGTGTTTTCTATGGGAACATGCACTATTTTCTTGGAGTTTTAGATAAAAGCAAGAACACTCTTAGTCATGATAAAAGATCATCTCATTCGTTTTGAAATAAGTAGGGAAAGGTAAAGTTTTAGTAGTGTCAACCAACCTGGCCTAAAAAAGGTGCAGCATTAACGAACGTTCACATTCTCTGGTAAAGCGTACAAGTCAGTATTGGATTCTTACCGTTGACAAAAATTGAAGTAGCTTTCTCCTCTTCTCTTGTGGATTGCAGAATTCATTGATTGTTATGTGAAGGTCTTGCTGTCTTCGGTGAGGCCATATGGTATCCAACGAATACAAGCTCATGGCATGGAGGCTCAAGTAGCTCACATACAAGCACGATCGACTCCAGATAAATTTTAGCTGTTCTACTTCAGTAAGGTTGACGGTGGAGTTAATAAAATGAACCCAGATGTTTAAAAGTTTAGATGATGAGTCCTCAGAGGGGTAGAGAGCATTCGAAATGTTAAAGTAATTATCAAGCGGAGGCTTTGTAGAAGTTAGGGCATCATGAATTTGGTAGTGGTATGTCAGACAGCTCTCAGTCTGGATCCTTGGCTTGTCACCTGGCTCGTCCGGGCTTTTTGTTGTGTTAACCGTCTTCCAAGGCGATACGGATGTTGTCAGCTGAAATTTGGCCAATAGCAAAAAGCACAAGAAAATACCGTTCTATTAACCGTCTCCAGCTCATGATAAAATCGTACCTTTCTTCTCCTTTTAGAAGTTAGCATAAAGTAGTAACTGCTTAAAAATGAGCTTTGCCTCATCTACATATTAAGTAGCGCGAGGCTGTTGTACAATTATTGTTTTGCTATATAAAAGGTGGCAGCTAGCTATCTGTATTATTGCTGCACCTCTTTATCAAGGCTACAATACAAGTGGTTAGAAGTTCCGGAGGGAGTGCTCCCAGAAAAATTAAATGGAGGCGTACTGCTCGCTTCCGAAAACTTGCCCCTTCTAAAACAAAATTCTGCGACTTTCCCTATATCATTCATGACCTGATCAAAGGTTATAAATTCAATTCACTATTATTTGTTCCCTAGTTCAGACCGATCACTAAAAATCCAATGTGCAGGGCTTTTGCTGATGGTGGTAGTAGACCAAAAAGGCCAAAATCGATACACGATTTCTGACCAAAACGGCTAAAAGACCAATTCCTCTTTGGAGTCGAACATAACTTTACAGCCCATGTAAGGGAGGACCCCCCGGATAAGTAGTAACCTATGAGCAAGTTAGCTAATGGCCCGTAGCAAGTGAAGAAACGTATTTTTAATTCAAACAAAAGTTAATATAAAGTAGCGGTTAGGTAAACGAAAACATGTCGCTTGTTTCGCTGGTACTGCATTCTTTTAGATTTCCTGTCATGTTTCATTGCAGAGAATTATTTGAAGCAGTGGAAAAATAAGCCCCTTACCTCTTTTCCTCGAAAATCCGTGGGGAAAAACGAAAAACAAGTAAGCGTACGAGCGTGACTGTCATGCCAGGGCATTGCCACTTGCACGCCACGCTCAATGTCACGTTCGCACGCTTGTTTGATTTTCGGGGAAAAGAGAGACTGTTCGCAGTCAATGACAGCTGTTGTCAAGTTAGCCAATCAAATTATTTGAACAGTTCTAACAAGGATTGTGATTGGCCTATTTTTGGGTGGTTTATCAGGGAACGGAGCATGGCTACTTTTACTCCTTTGGAAAATAAAGTTTGGCTGGGAAATTCAGCCGAAGCTTGGGGAAGTAATTGGATTCTTTATCATCATAAAAAAGCTAAGAAGCCTCGACTGTGGAAGTAGGGAAAAGCACCCGTCTACGTCTCGTGTTTTCTTTCATGCTCTACGGCTTCCCGTGTGCTTTACAACAGAACAGATCGCTAGAGCACAGACGGTTTCTATATTTGTTTAATACTAGATATAAGTAATGACCTTGTAGATTTTTTGTTGATTTAAAGAAGTACCACATGTATTACTAGCTGTCTAAGTAACCTGGTATTGTGAGTAATGTAAGTATTACTCTGTAAGTGCAGTATTGTAAGTAATGTAAGTAGTTATATGTTTTGCAAATGATAAAAAGTACTAAAAAAAAGACACAGGAAAATGGATTGCTTCCCTAGCTAGCTAACACCTCCGAAACAGTGTGGGGCGCGAACTTAGCAAAATACTGTACTTCTTACTAGCACGCATTTTTAAACGGATTTCTTCTTGTAGAATCCTTGATTGTAAGCTACTGTACGTACTTGTATATCTAACAATTATTCCATGAGCGCGCGTTGAATATGAGATGATAGATAGCCAACGAGGCGCGTAGCGCCGAGTTGGCTATAATCATCTCATATTCAACAAGCGCGCCCCCAAAATATAGAAAACTAGACTATAATAAAAACAAAAAGACCAAAAAATGACGCATACCCTGGCCATTTTTGTAGATCATGGTATAATGGCTCGTATACCATGACGGCTTAGCCAATGAAAAATCTCGAATTTCATTACCCAATGATTCAGTTTTTAATTATACATATTATTAAATTCTCAACCTCGGACAATGCATTTCTAAGGAGCTATTGACTATAATGTTAAAAATACAAAAACTTACATTATGAATAATAAGGCTTACAATGGGTCAAGGCGTATCTAAAAAATCTTGCCCATGAAATGAAGTTTTAAAAACATTT
Source organism: Acropora tenuis (assembly GCA_014633955.1). Lineage (NCBI taxonomy): Eukaryota > Metazoa > Cnidaria > Anthozoa > Scleractinia > Acroporidae > Acropora > Acropora tenuis. The sequence continues at coordinate 296,941 of BLAZ01000360.1, read as the reverse complement.
AAACTAGGCAGTTTTCTAATCTCTGAGGGAATCTTGTTCCACAGAACAGATCCTCTGTAGTGTAGGCTCCTTTTTGCAGACTCAGTTCTGGGTTTTGGGGACATAATAATTTAACTCAGAATTTCGAACATTGTGTGATTGTACATCTGAGGTGTTGCTAAAGATGATCGGATACGATGGGGAAAGATTATTATGGATTTTGTGCATTGTCACAGCCAACTGTTTAAATCTTATATATTCTAGCCTTTCCCAGCCAAGCTCATCCAACAAAACACTTGAGCGAACGTCATAGTTAGAAAAGGTGAGAATTCTAGCAGCCCTATTCTGCAGCTTTTGAAGTTTGTCTGCTTGTCCCCTATTGCTATTAGAAAATATGGCATTACCAGTGCATTGTACATATTCACTCTAGTATCAAATGGCATAAAATGACTCACTCGCCTTAAGATGGCAATACCAGCGGACAGTTTCTTTGAAATGGTATGAATGTGTGGGCGCCAGTTCAAAGATTCATCAATTTGAACTCCAAGCGATTTATGTTTATTTGCTCTTTCTAAGGGTGTATTATTGACATTGACTGTGACTGGATAACTTAAATTGGCTCCCTATAAGCATGTATTTAGTCTTCTTAACATTTAAAGTTTATTTGTTTGCTGACAGCCATGACTGGATTAAATTCATATCATAATTCATTTTGTGTTCAAGGACACATGGGTCTTCTGCAGATGTGGTAAGGGTAGCGTCATCTGCATACATTCTGGGTTTTGAAAACAAATTACATGAAGGGAGATCATTAATATAAATAGTGAATAGGAGAGGGCCTAAAATAGACCGCTGTGGAATATCACATGTTATATTGCGGAAATCAGATTGAACTCGGCCATCAATGAATTTCAGCTTTACTTCTTGAAAAGCGCCTCTCATTATAAGCTCCCAGAAAGAACAAACTTTAACTTTTATTTTGAGGAACCGCGGCTGAGCTGGTTTCCATGAAAACGCCGATAGCATTTGTATTTTGGATTCATAATAATTAAGCCAAAGGTGAAAGAATAATTGCACAACTCTCGTTACACGTAACTGACTCGTTCCATTTGAAAAGAAGAATTTGTTTAATCACAACAAAACGAAGAGTGCGCAGCCGGCATTCGAATCAAACGCTGTCTGCCACAGAAATGGAAACATTATGCGTCAAATGCTCTTACAGCTTAGCTTTATTTAGCCTCACACAATAACTTGAATTTACGAAACCTTTGGCTGGGCCGTCTTGCCCGCATCCCGAAGCACTTACCCTATATAAGACCAAAATCCCTACTCCAGGATGTTTGAGCTTCATGGATCTCCTGCCTTATGAACTATTGTCTCTGATTGTATTGTAAATGATTGAAGTGAATGGCAGAAGGCGAATAAAGCCTGATAATGGAATTCTCGATTTTGTTAAAAAAAATTAATGATGTTAAAGGTATTGTGAATGGTTTTACTATACTGCTGGTCTTATCAATAATGATGAAAAACTACGTAGCTTCTTCAAAAAAAAAAAAACACTGAAAATAGCAAACAGTTCAAGACTGGAGTGCCAAAACCACACCAAGTTTGAGACCAAAATGACCAAAATCGATACTCTATTTCTGACCAAAATGTCTTTAAAAAACCACACCCTTTGAGACTGGACATACCCCTACAGCCCATATAAGGGAGTACCGCCCTCTCTCGTTGGGCAGAGTCAAAGGGAAGTATCACAAATAAATACATTTCGAAGTGTGTTGATGTGTAATAATTAACAAATGGTAAACACCATAGCGTGTACTATTGAGTTATGGTTCACGCGTGCGGTTGCTAAGCACGAAAGAAGCGTAAGAGTCGCACGAAGCGATAGCGGAGTGCGACTCTAGCTTCTTGAGTGCTTAGCAAACCTCCCAAGTGCACCATAACTCAACAGTACACGCTATGGAGTTTACCATTTGTTTTATAACATAACATTGAGACACTGGGACAAAAGAAGTCTTTTAGAGTCCATACCACGCTGCTCGCGTCAATGTGTCGCGCAATGCCTTTTTCAGCTCGCGCTCTAAAGTAAAACATTTTCTTTGACCCTGATATTCTGGTAGAAAAACAAATCAAAATGTGGTTTATCGTCGTCTGTACTCTTACCGACAACAAGTACGTGCCATTACTCGTTTCACAAACATTTTTTTCGTATTGTTTCTGCACATTAAGCGAGTTTGAAAAAGTTTTTGAAATCAGAGCGCGCGCTTTGCTTTAGTTATGTTATAAACTTGAATTAAGTTATAGCAGAAGCCTATCACCTATAGGTGATAGGCTTCTGGTTATAGCTCTTAGCTTTTTTTTTTCTACAATAGGTTCAGTACTATATCTCGCCTTGACTAAAAATCCCAGGCTCTGGCAACTAAGCGAATCCGCACGGTACAAAGCAGCCCATTAGCACAAATTAAATCCCCTTCACATCGGGACTTCTCACGCACAAGACCTCAAACCCCAGCCCTTATCAGACTGAACATCTTTCCGGAAACGAAACACTATTTCCTTCTGAGAAATAGAGGCTTGTTAATCTCTCTGAAACATTAGTTTTTTTAGCTCTGGAGTAATCCAGGGCGAAGAGATTCCTTTCACTCTCTTCTTCTTTAGTGGTGCATGGCTATCAGCCATGTCTAAGAACATAGGTTGCCATATATCCCAAGCAATATCAGGATTATGCTCCTGTTCAATCAGATACCACGGGACCGGCCACAGGACCGGCCACGGGACCATAGATAAATCAGTTCGAAAACTATCTGGAATAAAATTTTTGAAGCATCTGCTCGTTACATTCTTTGAATTTGATTTGGGGCTACAAATCTTTCTTATTGCATACTCCAGACAGTGATCACTGATTCCGATATCGGTGACTCCGGAGTCCGAAAAATTCCACGGATGATTAGTTAAAAACAAATCAATAATAGATGATGTGAGCTGTGTTAACGTGTTGGCTGAGCAATTAATTGCCTATACTGGTAACTATCACAGATATCTAGTACTTTTTGGGTGCTGCAATCTGGTGATGTTGCACCAACATTACAATTTAGGTCACCGATAATGTCAACCTTTATATGATATGAGTCCAATTTTTGCAATACATCTTCAAATCTGTTCATCAGTTCAGTGGTGGACCCTGGAGGCCTGTACCAAGTGTACACAATAAATAGTTTTGCTTTAGGTTTCGACACTTGGATGCTGATCAGTTCTATGTTATAATCCGGGAGGTCAATGAGACACTTATGATTTATTGAGTCCCTAATATAGAGGGCCGCACCACCCCCATTTCTATTTCTATCTTCCTTTCAAGGTTATATCCAGGGATACTAACCTCACCATTTTGAATAAAGCTGCCAAGACGAGTCTCATTAATAGCTAGTATATCAACTGTCTTGGACAGCATATAGATCCTAAGCTGGTCAATATTTTTATATAAGCTGGCCAAATTAATAGAAGCAATTTTTAAATCCTCAAGTTACTGGAATACCCAAATTTGGCTGCAGGTGTGCGCTACTTGAAAATCTATTAGGTAAGTCTGTTGGAGTTTTTGGATGATCTTGGCTATTATTATCTGGTTCAATATGGGAATTTGTAGCGGAATTATTTATATCACTGTGTGTCTTTAATGTATTTAGTGTATTTATATCACTGTGTGTCTTTAATTAGGTGGGTAATCAGTTTTTGAGCCCTTGGTAAGGGGTGGGTCGTGCAATTTTTAGCTAACCCTTGGGGGTGGGTCATCCTGTTTTTAACATGGGAATTGACACACATTTGGCGAAATCTATAAAGGTAACTATTTTCGAACAATAAAAGCAAGTGACATGGCGCTCAAACACCAACCCGCTGTCTGGCATACGCATAGCCATAGCACCCAGGTAGCGACAGCCATGGACAGCTGTTTCTGCCTTATTAGGCCTCATAGGCATAACACAGCTTGCGGGCAGAAATAGGACCAAGAGCCTTACCTTTAAGTATAATCTGTGAATAATCTACCTTTCAGTGTTTCAGGAAAACACCAACACGTTGTTGGAAAAAAAAAAAAAACAAAAACAAAAAAACTTCCGATCGAGGCCGAACTTTAAGGCGCGGACTTAACAGAAACAAAATAACTACAACTGTTTCGACAAAGCAAGTCGGAACGCAAAAGTGCACACGGCAATCCCCAAAGGTAACCAGGGAAATGATCAACTCGTTTCATAACTAAATTTCTTTTATACTTGCAAACATATGTCTATAGTGTGTGATGAGATTTTCTTACATTTACTTGAAATGTCGGAGTCAAGGAAAGTTTAAATTAAGTATTTCCTAAAGTACCCTTCGGTCTTGTCGCGTGCACTTGTGCCCTTTATTTGAGACAACCTTTCTCAAAACAGCTGTATACAAGAGTAATAATAATCACTCAAGTCGCGACCAGCATATCTTGGCTTTGAAAGTTCTGTAACCTCAAAGTTCGCATGAGAGGTCTTAATGGCGTCTGATAATTTGCAAAATGTCACGTGCGTTAAGTCTACCTTTGTTTGCCATCTCTTTGTTGAGCTGAAAGGCTTACTACACGCTGACGGAACTGTCAATCGCAGAGATAACAGAAACAAAATTGCTATGCTAGAGTAAACTAACTTTCTGCTATAATCGTATCTATAACAAAATTCTTGATCATGATTGGTTCTCCGCGCGCCTATTTGTCATGTAATCGGCGTGCGATCACGTGGGTGCCCAATTACAGCTGTCCGATTTGAACTATTTGTAATCGGACACCTGTAATTGGATACCCACGTGATTTTCACGTCAATTACGCACGCTTTAATGGCTTCCTTAGCAATGTTTTCTACAGTTTTCAAAACTTAGGAAAAGTGCTACAGACGCTTTCGCTCAAAAGAAGTTCTTGGAAGACATATTTAATCCCGAAATTTGCTTCGCGCTCGTTCGATTTTGAAATTACTCGCGCGATTACCCCCTGAACTGCACCTCACCCGATCCAACTACTATTACTTATCGTGAAGAAGTTTGGTCTTTTAAAGGTAATTTGTAAAGTGCTAGGTCACCCTATTAAAGTAATCACTTGTGGGCAGTGCATTTTAAGTTAAATTTGAAAGGCCAGCTACATCTATGATTAAGGTGACCAATCTTAGAAAACTATGGAGGAAATTAGACGAAGGTATAAAAAAAACTAAAAACTAAGGAATTGTTCAATTGCATAAGAACTGCGTTTAAAAGTTATTTTGTTAGTAAAGCGCCTCCAGGTTGCTCACTTGCTTGTGCACCGGGCTGTGACGCGGGAGGTCGTGAGTTCGAGACGAACACTCTTAAAGTTATCCATGACATCAAATGCCACTCAACTTGTTTATTGTCATTGCATTCTACGTTTTGAAGTTCTTTGTCAAGTTAGCGATATCTTGTAAGACAACTCTGGAACTAATGGTAAACTTGTTTAAATGATTAGATTGCAATTCGAACATCATCACCTCAACTTGTGGCCGGTCTAACCTTAAAGTTGAAAAACCATCAAATTAAGCCTAGACTGATCTTTGTCGAGTGGGAAGTTCTTTTAACAAAGAAAATAACGTCGCGATCGAGCTGGTTGGGACTTAAGCGTATTCCTTATACAAGTGGGCCTCAGAAGGTTCGTGAATGAACTCTTTCTAAATGCGCGTACATATCACAGCAATGTTAAGGCAAACAAGATTTGCTTATTGAGGTCTGGGGATTCGTATAGTGACAATCAATCTTTGTTGAGATTTTACTGAAATAGAGCTTTTGTCTGATGGGTGAACCTGTCTTTTAAAATTTTTTCGTCAGACAACTTGGACGCATCTTTTCCAAAAAAAATTCCTTTCACGCGTTTCAGACCCATTTGTCTGGCCTGTACGTTGCTTGTCCCGTTGTGCTATGTAGTTTGGGTGTGAAATGAATCTTTTCAGAAAAATGATAGGGCCGCTATTTCTTGTGACAACAGCATCGTTTGCATCAGACACATAACCTAAACTTTCAAAGTCATAAGCAAAAACCACCAAATTAAATGGGGCTGAATTGAAGAAACCGAATCAAAGGTTTGAATCAAGAAAATTATTCAGTTTGATATACATTATGCAAAATATTTGATTGTCTTTTGTCTGCCTCGCTTGAGGAAAAAATATTCTTTTGATTTTTCAACTCAAGAACGAGGTTAGCAGGGCTAATTTCGATGCAAACAAATGTCAGCCATATTTCCATAGAGTCTACGTACAGTGAGACTTCAAAGATCGCGTGAGGACTTTTAAGCGGTCTAACTTTGTTTGAAAAAAACAGAAACAAAAACACGAGCCCTTCGTTGGGCTGAACGTCTGACTAGATGGAGCTATAAATCACAGAGAAAAAGCAGCAACAAAATTACTAACGAGTAAAATGTCTTTTTGTGGATCATGTCAAGAGTTTGGCATTTTTCCGAGATAGTTCATGAAGTACTTTGTTCATTAACCCAGAACAATTACTTCTGGCGACATCATAAATAGTCATTCAAAACAGCAACAAAATCACTATACACGAGAAAAGAGGGATTTTACAGAGCGCGAAATGGACATTTTTGCTTTGTTCTGAGATCACGGCTGAGCGCAAAGAATATGAATCGTAATCTCAATATGTTGGTCTAACGCTCTGTTGATCAAAACATTGACGCAAATATTTATCCGATCATCATAGATTCAAATAATTAGTCAGCATGCCAGTGTCAACAACTTTTGTGCGATTTTTCCGTAAGTTAGTAAGAACACCAAACATCGCTAGGAAAAAATTGCTTTCTGCGTTTAGACGATTACTTGCCCAGCTAAGAATTTTTTTTTTTTAAGTGGGTTCTTGCACTAATGGATGACATATCAAGTAGATCATAATTTAAACACCACTCAACTTGTGACCGGTTTGTCTTAGCCTTGAAAAACCAGCAAATTAACTTTTTATTAAGTCTCCCTTTGTTTGGGAAAACCACCAACTCTGTTTCGTGAGGAACGTCTGATCAGATAAAACAAAACGCGGCAACATAATTACTAACGAGTAAAGAGGCTTTTTATGCATCACGTAGAGAATTTGGGCCTTTTTATATAAGTGGTAAGGCACAGTATATGGATATGCATAAGTATATGTTAGCTTTTTTAGTTTTGAAACTTCAGTCAAAGTTTGCGTGAGGTCTTGGTGGCGGTCTGACAATTAGCTTAAAGTCGCCAATGGCACGAACTCTTTTTTTTTGGGACGAAAAGCCTTAGACACAACTGTAAATGCAAGACAAAACAGCAACAAAATAATTGCACAAGAAAACATATTAGTGGATTTTACAGAGCACGTAAATGACATTTTTGCTTTGTTCTGTAAGCGTAAACAATTTTAAAGATGCTTCGTCTGACGTTCGGTTGCTGAAAACATTGACTCAATTATTTATCAGGTCATCATAAATTAAATAATCACCGTAACGTAATGCCGGCGTCTACAACTTTTACGTGAGTTTTTCTGTCTTAGTTAAAACTGCAGACAAAGGAATAAAACTGAATTATCATCGGCTTTTATTATCTTTTTTTTTTTAATATTATTATTTTCTCTACTGCATTCTGCGTTTAGAAGAATATTTGCACAGTTAAGAATTTCTTCCAAGGGGCCAGGGTTCTTGCACTAATGGATAGCGTATCAATTAGATCATAATTTAAACACCACTCAACTTGTGGCCGGTCTGTCCTAACCCCCAAAAATCTGCAAATTAACCCATTGTTGAGTTGGAAGTTCATTTAGAGCGGTTTTCGTTTGGGTGAAAAGTAATTGGTTTTGCGTTTGCTACGCTACGTAATTGGCTTAAAAGATTCACGCCAGTTTTTCATCCAATCAGAAGTAAAATCAAAACCAATTGTGTCATTGCTTCCCGCGCTTTGCGTCAGCTACATGTAATTACTTCGAGTTTTGATTGGTCCACTGTATTGTCTGTGTTCTTTGTGATTGGCTAGAGTAATTACTTTGGTTTTGGTTTTACGACACTCAAATGAAAACCGCTCTAACTGTCAGACAAAGAACCGGCTTCAGAAGGTACGTGGTTTATTTAGTTGTAAAGGAAAATCTGCGTTTAGAAATATCCTGTGCTAAGGCTTATCTTATCTTATCCGTTTCTTTCAAAAGTTTCTTTGTCAAAAAAGATTTAAGATCGTTTTACAACAGTCCGTGTTTTACGTGTGTCATGTCTATTAGTCATAGGAACTCAGGGCTTCATTCATCTGAAGGCTAAACCGCATCGGAAATTCGGATTTAGTTGTAAAAACAGCGAGAGTTTTCTTGGCTATAATTTCACCTCAAAATTTCGTAACCCTCTGAAAAACTAAACGCTTCCGTTTTGGGCATGGTCAAGTGTGTCGTTAACTGAATTAAATACGAAATAAGGTTGGCAAGAATTCGCCAATAACAGCTTGTCAATTCCGGGAATAAAATTTTATCTTGAAAGGTAAAGATGGCTCCCAGCTCCCGGTTGGCTTGATAGCTCAGTTGGTGGAGCACTTCACTGACATCACAGAGGTCATGGGTTCGTTCAAGCCTGTTTTTTTTGTTTTTGTTTTGTTTTTTTTCAGGTTTTCTTTTCACAACTGCTTAAGCTTTTTACTAACTACGAGGATCTTTCTTCTGTTTAATCTCAAGTTTACAAGTTTGCGACTGTTCGAACGAGCGATTGAGTGACAGTTTGCTCACACAAAGATAAATCGTTTATTGCACATGCGCATTCACAAGTTTATAATGTGGAATTTGATCGAGCACCTTCAGTTTTAATTATAAACGTGTAATATATGAAAAGACCCCTTTAAACTTCGTCACTTTTTGAGACATCTACCTGGGAATGATGTGGTGTAGTAGATCAAAGTTTCTTCAACTACTACTTCGCAACTATAAAGGCTCTAGCAATCAGGTTTGTAGGATAGATAGTACATCCACAGATAAATCCTTTGACGTCCACAACGGTCAGTGATGGCGTCATATGATGTATAAAAACGTCATGATTGCCAAAATGGCGGCCACCTTGGATTTGTCACTATCTTGGATTTCTGTATGTCCGGCCAAAAGTCGAGGAAAGCACCAAATTAAGCGCAAAGTAATCAAAACCAATACAGGAACACTGATTTGAGCTAAGAACCAAAACGTTTAAGGAAGAAAAGTAATTTCTCTTCGTTTTCAAAGGGCACTTTTTACTCTGTAGTAAAAAAAAAAATATACCTGTCAAAAATTGGTTAATGTTACCATGGTAACGTCAACGTCAATGAACATTAACCAACAAAACTTAATATTTTCTTGATAAATTTCTGAAAACGTCTAAATTTTAGGGCGTAGGGGTCCAAAAAATGGAATACCCCTTTTTTAAGTGACGAAAATTAATTTTCTAACTATAACCTTTATAAGTTGCTTACTGCTATATTTTTGGCGCATATTTTTGCAGGTGCTTCCAAGATGATGACCATTTTCGGTGTCTTGGTGTTCGTGTTAGTCCAAGGACGTGCGGTAAGAGTTTAAGAATTTTAGCTTTATTTTTATTAATTAATTTTTCCTGAATTGTTAAATCGTTGATTTGAAAGCAATCCACGCAGCCTATGTGCAGTTTGCGGAACCATAAAATGATCCTTAAACACTGAATAGAACTCAAGCAATGAAAATGCCTCAAGCTGTAACCGTACAGTAATCGGCTTTGTGGTTTGTGTATTTTTCTCGTGGTTTTCCCCTCGGATTGGTCACAGAGCAGTAAACATTCCAGGAATAATTCCTAGCGTTTAGGGCTTTCTTTACTTTCACAGAGAAAGAATGAACATCACATCAGAATGGACCGGGCTCAGGAACACCGCCTGAGGTGGCACCTCAACCTTCTAAAGGCCATTGTTCGGGCTGTTAAATACGGTGTTCTTTTACTTTGCAATATGGCTGGAAGCCTTATATTCAGCTTGGTTTTGTTTGAGTGGTTTAGCCTGAAGGGGGTTGGAAGGGGGCTCTTGGTCACCCTTCACCTCTTGAATTCGTAACTTTAATTAAGGCCGCTGAGGTTTCGACAACAAAAGGTGTATAGTATGTGCCAAATACTTTTCAAATTGCCCGCTACGAAGTTCATAAAGGGACTAGGCCCTAGTTTACACATTGCTCAAATTGTGTCGTATGAAGAAATAAACCTAATCGCGAGAAAGACAACGCAAGAATTATTAGGGTTACGAGGTTTATTCTTGGGCCATCGTATCTTGATCAGAAATAAAACATAAACAGCGGATATAAACATTATAAACTTGCGCATTTTATATAAACTTGACGTTTTGTATGCCAGTCAACATACATTTTCAAAAGTGGAATTTGTTTAAATATATACTAATATAGTTATGAATATTCCGGAAATCAGCCCCGCTCCATCCAATCTTTTTCAAGATTTGTTTAAGACAATGGGGAGTTGTAAAACAGACATTATTTGTACTACACCTTAGGTATGTGACGAAGTCTACCCAATATCACTACTCGAGGGCTTTTTCGTCAATCAATCTGAATGGCATGCAAGAGACCACACTGAACCTCTGCAAGTAAAATCCATGAGACCACGGTAAGTGCCTAATTTCCTATGGAGATAAAGTTGCGGTTTCTGTAGGTGTTAAGATGTCAACAGAGAGCCCGGCATCTTGGCATCCCTCATGCTTTAAGGGTTCATTTTCCATCCGTTTGTACGCGCCAGAATAAATTTATTTTTGCCTTCGCCGTGCAAACCCTCTGCGAACCTTTTCAGTTCGTTTTCTAAAAGTCGCGGGTATTAACTATTCCTGAGTCAGTTGGTCGCCCTCCATGTGCGAGACGAAAGGTTTATACTTATGGTTTTAGTGCTCAGTGTGAGAATGCAGCGGTCGAAAGCAAGTTTTCAGAATCTAGACCAATCTAGAATTCAACGGAGTATTTCTGCGGATTGCAAAACGCTTCCAAGCCATCAAATATTTCCGAGGAGATACTTGCCATCGTTTCTATTGAATGTTTTTATTTTAACATCTAAACGAATATGACTATCCTACTGTCACGCGGGATTAATTTCTCGTGGACAAATTAGGTAACCTCTGGTCTCTCATTATTCGAACACAACGCGTGTGTATATTCCCAAAATTTAACACGGGTAGACATGGTCTGGTGTATGTAACATAGAAACAAAAAAATAATAATAATAATAATAATAATAATAATAATAATAATAATAATACAGCCAGCTAGTGCTAATTTTTTATCCAACAGAAAAGTGGGTACCCCACCTTATTCTTTCTGATGTTAAGCAACACAACACATACTGTTTAATTATTAGATAGAACGGTCTGCTCGGACATAAAATCACCAATGCAGCTTGCCAGCTCTCAATTTGTATCGATCGGACCGTGTGCATACCTTACATAAAGGCTCTCACCATATACGGTCTAAAATAGCATGAAACATTTCTTCCACAAGACTGACGGGTGTCCGAACCCTATTCAGTTTCTTGAAACATAGCAACGTTAATATGATGGAGCCAGCCAAAGGTCTATATATCCTGTTTTCTCACCCCTCCCGTTGCACTTTTCTCATAGTGTGTGTTCACCTCCTGTTTTCCTGTAAAATACATTAAGAAATACCGCTTGTCCTGCGGGGCCAGCCTGGGGTTACTTCTAGGGGTAAATTAAGCACTGGTTGGCTGCATTGGGGATTTTATGAGAAAGCATTTTTGCATCTTACCTTCTCCTAGATGTTAACTTGTTTTCTCCAGTGCACGTCCTGTGATCAATTTTCCGGTTCTTCAGTTTTCTTTCTCACCCGTTGAAATATTGCGAAACGGAATATGGAAAAGGTACCTGGTAGACTATAGACCATAGATAAAGATAGACTATTTTTTTTTTTCACAATGGGACCGCTTGCCAAATATTTTAACGGGATCTGATAAAGCTTGATAATTTTGTATCAATGGGACTCTCTAGGCCGGCTAAACTTTTTTCCACTTGAATATTATAATACGTCAAAAGAAATCTAGTATAATTATTAAACCAATTAAGAGCAAACGTTTATTGTGTATGGTAGTGCCAGAAATACACAAATTCTTCAAGGTTTTAAGTATAAATTTTTAACCCATTAGTTATTGTTGTACTGTGTTGGCAGGATCATTAGCGGGATCCTTGTTTTTTTCAGGATATTACTCCCAAGCTGAATTTTTTTGTTTTTGTTTTTTTGTTTCAACCCTTTTCTTCTAATGGCGCTTGGCATTAGTTACTTTTACTCCCGCAAAGCTGCGTCTGCCGTCTAAAATACACTCCTGGAAAACACTACACTTACTCGAAGATATATTTTCAAGTTAGGGAAGTGGTCACAACTACTCTACTCGAACATGACCCACCAAACCACAAAATAGATGGTGGTCCCTGCTTGACCCCTTCCCCCCTTCCCTCAACTTCAAAAGATAGAGTCTTTTTGCATAGACACCCCTCTATTTAGCCGTAAAAATGACAGTGAGATTCAAACTCAGTTTTCTTGTTCATTAAGCAATGCTGACTCTGGCTAATTAAATAATTTTTTTTCCACACACACACCCCGGACAAGGTACACTCTCTGAAAGCAAACTTGTTATGACCAGTTCCCGAACAGATCATTTTCTTTTCCCATACATCAAAACACCTACGCAGTCTCAAAACTGAAGAATACCGGTGCGTTCTCGGCAAATGCGTGTGAATGCTACTAGCGTTCTTTCACGTCGGTACTTACAGTAGACACCCCGCGTCCTCTTGGCATGATGACGCGTATGTATTTGACGCCTGTGCACTATCACAAAATAGCAAAATTGAGATTACATTGATTTGGTTAGTTTCCTCCAATGACGGGGTTCTTGATTTCGTAAATTTGAAATAAAAAAAATAATAATAATAATAATAATAATAATAGTAATTGGTTGGTTTCTAATAGATTTAACAATAAAATTGATGACGATTATAAAACTTTTACTCGACGTTTCGACGCTCTCAAGCTTCATTTTCAAGAGTTGTAAAGTAACTGTTACTTGGCAGTTTGAATAAATAATGTTAGCAAAACCTCGTGGGAGTCATGGTAAGACAATACAACACTAGAATCGATTGTACGATTGTACATTTTCTCGTAGGAGTTATGCTAGGACAATCGAACGCTAGAAAAGTTTTGCCTTCAGGGAATCCGATTGCACATTTAAGGAAGGTTTTAGTTCTTTTATGAAAAGCATTTCATAAACAAGGCAATCGAACTTCGTCTTGCATTGCCTCAGAACAGTGAAATTCGTCTCAAAGTGTTTTAAGCTTTTATGGCAGTTCTTGAAATGTACGCGAACAGCACTTGACTTGTGTTCTTCAATTCTCTGGTAGAGGTGTCTGCATTGTCAATATTCAAACTGCCAAGTAACAGTTACTTTACAACTCTTGAAAATGACGCTTGAGAGCGTCGAAACGTCGAGTAAAAGTTTTATAAATCGTCATCAATTTTATTGTTAAATAATTAGTTGTTTTTATAAATTTGCGCAACTTGTAAGTGTAATTGCACCAGTTTATATTATTCAGATTTTAAAATGGCCACTACACGACAGAATAGTTAAGGTGATTGGAGATTTGCTTACTAAAAAAACGTTAACTATATAAAGAGCAGTTGGCTTTTAAACAATTTACGGTCGTTATCTCGCTTCTCTACAGATTTTCTCAGATAGACTGCTCTCGACCCATATCCCGTATAGCCAAGGAGGCTGTCGACTGGATAACAAAATGCATTGTGGACGAATACAATTTTGAGGCGAACAAGGATGAAGATGAGTGGATCAGTCAACCAGATTTCAAAGATGTCTTGGAAACGCGCACGTTCGGAAGAAGAGCAGCGCAAGTCCAAGCGTTCTTTGAGGTTCGGAACAATTGGGACGACACGAAAAAGAGCTTTGATAATACTGCACTCCTGAAGATCACGGCTGCTAGATATCTACTAGTAACTAGCATTCTTTACACACAAAGCAGCATTCCGAAACTGACTCCTTGTTCGAAAAGCCAAGAGGGAAAATACGTGATCCCTCTGAAGGGAGTGTGCTACCCAGCGCCTTACGGGTCGGCCTCTTATAAGTCGGACTACGACGTCGGGCTCATTGGAACGGAATCTGGGTCTCTTACAGAGAGGTTTAACAAATATTTTCAAACAAACTTTAATAAACCCTCGGAGTTTGTCTTTGACACGAACGTCTATGCCTTCACACTGGAATTCGCTATACCATCAATGTTTATAAACCTTCCATGGAATTTCCAACCCCAGGTAACAGACGATGAGAAAACGGACAATTTCAAAATACAGGAATTAGTCAGCGCTTACTTCAAAGTCTTCAAGTACAACATAAAATTCGCTCAAAATTTGGTGAATAAAGCTTCGGCCACAATCTCGGTTGACCTACGAAAGAAGCTGCTGATGGAAGAGTGGATAAACCAATACAAAACAATGAAGATGACTTTAGCGTATTTCAAGAATTCACAAGACTTGAGGGAAGTGCATAATAGGGAATACGGAAAAATCGTGAACTCTATGTCACAGGCAAACCCAACGCCATATCAGCCCCAATTCCTAGGTAATTACACATATTTATGGAACGGACTGTACCAAAACCTTATTTTCATTAGTCTAGGCTGAAGTTTGTAGTTAAAGTACCAACATACAATGTCTCCTGATGAGCTACAGAAAGTTCTGGTAATACTCTTTCGTGAATTCCAAATTACACAAATTAGGGTGACAGATTATTAGCCAATGACAATCCTTGTTGGCCTATACACTGCCATCCAGTTAATAGGCGTGTTTTTTTTTTGTTTTTGCTTGTTTTTGTTGTTAAAGATCGTAATTTGAGTAATAATTTTCGATCTCTAACAAGTTTGAAACCAATTGTAATTTTGTATCAGAAAACACATACCCTGAATCAATCCATGAAACAGCAGACTCTTATGATTACTGTGTAATTTACCGACGACGTCAAGAATGTTGTAACATTAGTTTATTAGCCGCCTGCGGCTCGTAGCGTACTTCTTTGTTCGTACCACGTTTTGACGTCATCTGTCCATCCGTGTGTTATCAGAGTGCACATGCACTCTTGAATTGAAGAGGTGTTTCAGATAAAGCTATACACTTCCTTTAAGCGAAGTAAACGTTATTACTTTGTTCCCCAGATCTTCTCTCTAAGGCCCTGATATACGCAGCGGAGGCGTATCACACTCGTGGTGCCATCAGGCATGTTGTGGGCGCCATTCAAATGAAATGGATAGACGAAAGTTTAAGGACTTCACTTTCAACTAACGACCTGTGGGTATCAATGATTGAAAATTGGGGAGAGGCAAACAAAGAGTACAACCACTGCGAAGACGAAGTTCTGGGCTATAAATCTATAAGGAAGTGCTTTCTTCTGATGAGTAAGTATATGTGGAGGGTGCTAGACGCGATGAGATTACTCCAAGAACGTCTTCCAGAGACGTACGCTAAAAAGGTGCGCTTCAGCCCCTGTATAGATCCTCAATGCATAATGAAGATGTGGCTGCGATACAAAAAAAAAGGGAACACCGCCTTGATGGGATCGAAAGATGAGGAGAATGTTCGGGTCTTTTTGAAAGAGTTCGGATGCAAGGAAGCAAAGGAAGCAAATGTGATGGGCAGTGAATTCACTTTGGACTGTTTAGAAAAAATTCATGAAAAAGTCTGGGGATACAATTCGATTATGTCTTACCTTTTTGTCCAGAAACCAAGCAAGCTTCTCCGCAAGTGAAAATTGGCAATTCTAATGGCTAAGATGAAAATCAACCCAAAAAACATATAACAACATATATTTAACCAGTTACCAACATATATACACACATGTATATCATCAGTGTTTCTCCTCATGAGTAGTATTCTTTGTGAAATGAAAGACGCTTTAATGTTAATGCTCTCAAACTGAACACGGATAGTTTAAGCCAGCGACACACTTGGCTATTTTATGCGCCGATCGCCGCAATCGGTGAAATTCGCCAGGTGTGCCGGTGGAGCGATTTCGATGTTCGCCGATCGCTGCCATCGGCCAGCGTATTTAGCCGATACCTGGCATATCAGATATCGGCGATTAATCGCGACATTTCCCTAGCTAGTGTTCCCGTTCCCGCGAATTTCTTCGTTTATTGCTGCAAATCGCAATTAAAGCTAACCCATCAGATGTGGGGATTTTATCACATGACTTTTCAAAGCTGCCACAACGCTGGGATCGGCGAAAAAATTCGCCAGGTGTGTCCGCATCAATCGGTGGCGCAGATCTGGCGGTCAACATTCGCCGCAATAATGGGCGTATAAATCGCCTGCTGTGTCGCTGGCTTTTAGTGACGAAAACAAAGTTTCAAAGACCTGGGGAAACGACGACCTCTACAAAAGCGATACCCCCATTTCGTCTGCCGGACGCGCGGGGGGGGG
>BLAZ01000360.1:250059-255059 GCA_014633955.1 Acropora tenuis | reverse complement strand
GAATAATACCATTGCAAACTGTGAGTTCCCCCCTTGAGAAAAATCCCCAATTTCAACCCGTAATTTTGTGCCAGCAAATCCAGCTATGTTGCATATGTAATGTACAGGATGACCATAGCCAGAATAAAAAAAAAGAAAAATGAGATTAACAATTTTTTTCCAGTATTTTTGCGTTAAAACTAGTTTTATTACGTCATAAACATGTGACGTCATCAGCTTTTTAATTTTTAATATCTTAACAAAGCCAAAAATTAAAAATCTAAAAACATACGATTTTTAGCAACATCAAGGTGGCTCAAAACAGTTTCCAGCACTTTCCAAGACGTAGCGTTTGATGGATCATTATTACCACTCTTTATAAGTTGATGCTACAATCATGGTATCAAAAACCTGCCCAATCATTGGTGAACACGTTGGTATTATTTTCGTGACAAAATAGGTTATGTGACCTGCTAAAAACACCCTTAATTTTAGCTTTAACGCTTATATTTCCAAAACGGCACGGTGAATTTTTTTTTTTTATATTATCAACATTTGATAAGCATGATTAGGTGCAACTTTTGGCAAAATTTTAAAAAAATTCAGTAGGTAGCGTTCAGAGCCACCTTAAATTTTCGGAAATTTAAGGTGGCTCTGAACGCCACCTACTGAATTTTTTTAAAATTTTGCCAAAAGTTGCACCTAATCATGCTTATCAAATGTTGGTGATAAAAAAAATTCCACCGTCCCGTTTTTGAATTATAAGCTCCTAAAGCTCTAATTAAGGGTGTTTTTAGCAAGTCATATTGTTGCTATGGTAACCTATTAGGTTATGAAGACAACAACGTGTTCACCAATAGTTGGGCAGTTTTTTGATACCATGATTGCAACAGAAAGTGATAAAGAGTGGCTATAACAACCCATCATAATCTTAGTGCTGGAAACTGTTTTGAGCTACCTTAAGCTTTCCATTTGACTAAATTAGTAGCCTTCCTAGAAAAAAAAAACTGTTGGAAAAAAAAAAACAGGGATTCACTTCATAGAGGGACAGTATGGTTAAGCAAATTCCGGGGAGGAAAGCAAAAAAAATATTCAATTTACCATAACTCGAGAAATAAAAGTCGTAGCAAAGAACGGTTTTCGGTATTTTGCTCCTCAAGTCAAGGCCTTTCCAATGACTTTCACTTTGAGATTAAAAAAAAAAATAAAACACGTTTTAGTGAAGTCATCGGTTATGACGTCATAAACTGACATTTTGTCACAACTTCTAAATTAAAATGAACATTGGCAACAATCAAAGCTCATTTGCCAAATTTGGTTTAGAAAAATATAATAGAGGGAAACATCGCCTCTAGGAAACATTTGGCGGGTGGTTTGACCTCTACGTGATATTCAGCTCATTTTTGCAAATATCGACCTTTGGTAAAAAAAAGGAAAAAATATCGGCAAAATTAAAAACTTTCTACCACATTCTCTCAGTTATGCTTTTAAAACAAACTGATGGCGAAATTTTGCCAAATTTGCCATCTCCGTTATTCAGGCGTGCATTTCTGGACATACTCGATAGAATATGATTTCTGTGTTCATAGACTATTAAAAGAAATCTTGATTAGTTTCTTTACCAGGATCTGACTTTTCTTCTAAAGTGTAGAAAAACAAACACAACACAAGGGATGGAAAAAGGTAATATAAAGAAAGCCCATGCTGTGAGCTGTGACTAAACATTCGAAGTAATACCTGAGAAGATCACCTTGTTCTTCTAATTTGTTCTTCTATTGCAGAAGCCCAGTTGTCCCTTCCGTATTCTGGAATGTTTCTGAACTGAAAATCACGCCCCGGTTTTTCGAAAGCCGATTAACACTAAGGGCCTGTTTACAAGGAAGGAGGGTTTCTGGCAAGCGGGTTAACCATAGCTGTAGGGCTAAAGATAGCCCGGGTTTGCAAGCAAAACCTCAAGGGTAAGGTAACCCTACAACGTGAGACAACTTAACGCCCGGTGTCTCTCACAGGGTCTGGAAACAATTAGAAAGTTAACCCGGGTAGGTGGGTTAACCCTAACTGGAGTGTTTATAACAGAAAAAAGTTAACAGGCCTGCCAGGGTAACCCTAGCACGCAGATAGGGTAACCCACCTACCTGGGTAACCCTGGCTGCCTTGTAAAAACCCTGGTTGCCTTGTAAACACGACGAAGAAAAAAAGAGGAAATGGTTGAGTGCTAGAGTAACCCGCTTGCTATGGTAACCCTCTCTCCTTGTAAACAGGCCCTAATTCCAGGCTAAAATAGACTGAGGGTCTTATTTCGCTCGTTAAAAATGTTTTTAAAACCTAATTTTGTGCTAATCAACCAATAACCAATAACCAATAATCCCATGTTTCAATCTTCCTCTAGAATAGCCCTCCGAGCTCCATCTACGCATGCTCTGGAATATCAAAGAAAGAGCACTTGAAGACACGACATAATAAGTTCCCGGAGCAGTAGTGGGGGGGGGGGGTGGGCAGTAGTGGTGAAACACGGTTCTTCACGGTTCTTCATATCACTTGCCCGCCTGACACGTGCACCACCACCTATCAGGTGACGTCCATGAAATGGATCAGGTGCGTAATACTACAACCATAACATCAGATAAGGAACGCGCACGTAAACATCGTCGTCTGACTTTAAAATGTAGCGAAAATTTACCTAACTAATCCCCATAAGCAACCCAGAGATAGTCTTGATGACTAAAGTGTCATTTACACATTTTGACGTCATCTGTTTTGTAGCACTGTACAGTGTCGTTCAGAATACCTTAAAATCTTGCAAAATCAAAAATGAATGAACTACGTTGTCTATATAAGATTTTGTATTTTTCACTCTTTCTGGCAAACGTTACTTTTGTTTTCGCTAAATAATGTAATACAACCTGCCGACGATACCCTATGATAAGTTTATAAACGTAATATAGTTTTTGGTTCAGATCTGATTTTATTTTCCAGAAAACCAGCACGTGTAACGCTTAGTGGCTGGGAGAATTCTCTAAAGTTATGAAACAGTCGAATGCGTTTGGGGTTTCCTGAAACCCCCATCGTGTTTCAGTATCCAAACAAGGAAAACTAGTGCTCTATTGCTTAAATAATAAATACATCTTATTTTCGCTCTTGGCCATGGGTCATATATCGAAGGAGTAAAAACTCCCTCTGATGATAATGATAATGTTAATGATAATGATGATGATGATGATGATGATGATGATGATGATGATGATGATGTTGATGATGATGATAAACTTTATTTAGCTTACAGCAAAGTCCGAGAAGACGAGGTTACTAATTACAAGAGGTTTATGTCTGAACGACAATGCAATGAATTCCCTCCCGTGTGCATGTCTTTGGCACTTAGTGAATGGCTGAAATTAAGGCTAGACGTAAAATAAAACAGCGTATAAAAAGCCGTGTGCCCATCGATTAAACGTCACAACTGATTATTAAGACGTAAATTGATTGAAAATGCATTTTTCAAATATTTTACTCAGAGTAGGAAGAATCGAAATAGGCCGATAATTATCACAAGATAGACGTGAACCTTGTTTAAAGATGGGAACGACCTTTGCTATTTTCATGCTATCAAGAAAAATACCTTGGGAAATGGATAAGTTAATTATATGTGTAAGCTGGCGGTAGATCCAAAAAACAGCAACGGAGACTAAAAAAGGGTGTACCTTATCAACCCCAAAGGACTTCTTAGTATTTAGGCTTTCTATAAACCTAAATACTTCTAATTCAGATACAACAACTTATATAATTTTATTCAGAAATAATCGAACTTATTAACATGAAAACGTTAACAGTCAAGTTCATTTACAGATAATGGAGGAGCTGATTTTATTAGCTGATGATACTAATTTATTTGTCCCATAAAGATCCTGTCTACCTGGCAGCCTCACTTAATTCCGAACTTAATAAATTATCCGCTTGGTTTAAGGCTGACAAACTCTCCTTAAACCTGAAGAAAACAAAATTTATGTTATTTAAGCCTAGACAGAAAAAGTATCATTTTCCAATACAAATAAGCGTAAATGAACATAGAATCGAACAGGTTAAGGAAACGGTCTTCCTCGGTGTAGTCCTTGATGAACATCTAACTTGGAAACCGCACATTTCTCAAGTAGCTCGTAAAATCTCGAAATCAATAGGAGTCATTAATAGAGCAAGATTTTTCTACCTAAACCCTGTCTAAAAACTCTTTACTATTGTTTAGTCTATCCTTATATCTTCATTATTGTATCATTGTCTGGGATCTACCAACAAAACCAATCTCCGCCGTCTTGTCTCTTTACAATTAAAAGCGAGTTATCAGAGTTATTTCTAAATCAACTTTCGACATTCAGACCCTATTTTTAAAGAGTTAGAGTTTCTAATACTTTTCGATATTAGACAACTAGAATTGGATAAACTTATGTTTTCTTTTAACCGCTCTCTTTTGCCTCCAAAGTTCAACGATTATTTTTCTTTAAACAAACAAGTTCATAACTACGCCACCAAATACGCGAACGATTTTCACCTTCCTTTTTGTAGAACTTAGCCTTGGGAAATTTTCTGCCAGTTTCCAAGGACCAACTTCTTATAACCCGTTAGAAAATGATATTAAGGAATCTAATTCTCTCCACTCATTTAAAACGAAATTGAAAAAAAAATTATGTGGATTATTAGCTTTAACAATTTTATAGTAGTTACTTATTTTTCCTCACATGCCTAATATTATCTTTAAACATGCATATTTCGTTATATACTTTATCATATTTAACCATACATTATATTTATACTTTACACTTTATATTTTGTTAACTTTGTGTTTTTACCTTCGATCCTGACCTTATAATTACTGTTACTGTTAACTTTATTTTTTTGCTCTGAGGGAGCCCAATATCTATAAGCTCCATGGTTTCTTTTGGGCTTCGTCGCCACTTTTATTTGCTTTTGTATTACTGTCTTGCTTTATTTTATTTTATTTTTTTGTTATTTGCATTTTGTGGTAAAAAAAA